>QVTF01006487.1:107500-135000 GCA_003573665.1 Oxygymnocypris stewartii
ATATTATATATTTAAAAAATATGGCTAAAATATGACTAGCTGTGGAACAAGTCATATTCAATCAGTTAAAATGTATTTTTGCATATTTTCTGTAATTGGTATCTTATTTATGATGAGTTCAGTCACTTCTTTCAGAGATACGTCTATCAAAATGAGACATCTCAGTAAAATAGCGTATGCTTTTTAAAGATGCAGCCCTTATTTTGTGTGTGTGTGTGTGTGTGTGTGTGAGTATGCGTGTGTGTGTGTGTGTGAGTGGGTGTATGTGTGTGTGCATGCGTGTGTGTGCGTGTGTGTGTGAGTGCGTGCGTGCGTGTGAGTGCGTGCGTGAGCATGTGTGTGTGTGTGTGAGTGCATGCGTGCGTGTGTGAGTGCGCGTGCGTAAATGTGTGTGTGTGTGTGTGTAAGTGCATGCATGTGTGTGTGTGTGTGCGTGAGTGTGTGCGTGTGAGTGCATGCGTGTGAGTGTGTGTGAGTGCGTGTGTGAGCATGTGTGTGTGCGTGCGTGCATGTGTGTGTGTGTGAGTGCATGCGTGCGTGTGTGTGAGTGCATGCGTGCGTGAGTGTGTGTGAGTGCGTGCGTGCACGTGTGTGTGCGTGACTGTGTGTAGGTGCTGATCGTTAGAGGAAGATGTGGAGATTGAATCGGGCTGATATTGATCGGAGGAGGCTGACAGTGAAGGCTGTGTTGTGGATTAGATCTTCTAAGACGTCAACCAGTAAGACACTTAATTACTGCAACATAACGAGAACAAAACGTCTAGCATTCTAATAAACACTCACAACACAGACCTTTTAGTAATTTGCCGTTATTATCAAGCAAATACCATTCAATAAAAATGCTGGCAGCTACAGTATACAATACTGAGCAAGAGTGTATGGTCAGTAGTTTTTTTTAAAGAAATTAATTAATTAAGGATGAATTAAATTGATCAAAAGTGACAGTAAAGACATTTATAATGTCAAAAAAGATTTCGATTTTAAATAAATGCTGTTCAATAGAACTTTCTATTTATCTGAAAAATAAAATGTATTACAAGTTTCCAAAACCATGATTTCCGAAGACTGGAGTAATGATGCTGAAAATACAGAAATAAATGACATTAACACATTCATAGAAAGCAGCTATTTTAAATTGTAATGATATGTCAGCTTTTAATGCATTTTTGATCAAATAAACGCAGCCTTGTTGAGCTTCTTTCATAAAATCTTTGGCCAGATGTGTCGATAGCTATGAAAAACATGTTTAAAAACTGTGCACAAATCAAAGATCTCTCTTCATCTGATGCTCAGTTTCTCTGTAAATCCTGCTGGTTTGTGACAAAGCCGTATTCAGCGTTTAAAGACGATCTCGACACAGGTTCGCCAGCACAGGATTATCCACTCATTCGTGTTTCTAGTTCAGTGAGTGAAATGTTATTCCCCATAATGCCTGGAGCTCATGTTCATAACAGAGCCAACACAACTCAAACAGCATCATGTTTGCTTGACGTCTGTGTTCATCAATACATAATTAGAGACTAATCTAACTCATAATAAAACCGATTTTAACAATCTATTGCTTGCTGGTTGTTACACCACCAGTCTGCAAACAGATAAAGTGGCTCTTGTTAAATGCTTTATATTAGTCAGAGCTCATCTTTACACACACATCATCTGAAGATAATGACGCAAAACTTCTTTCTTTTGGCCTTTAATGTGGTGGAAGAAGTGTGTGCAGCTTAAAGTGATTTGGAGAAATGTCTCAGCAATGGATGCTCTGCAGTGAATGGGTGCCGTCAGAATGAGAGTCCAGTCCATCAGTTAACATCTGGAGAAGACAAAAGCTGAAACTAATCCAGCATTAAGATGTTTTAACTCAAATAAGAGTTCATAATATCTCTTCCTCCAGTGGAAAAAGTGTTCTGGTCTGAATCAGGAGAGAAATCTGCACAGATCAAGCAGCGTTTACAAGACAAAACTGATCTAAACAAAACATGTGGCTGGATTTTGATCCAGAGACAACAGCAGATGCACCTTTTCACTGGAGGAAGAGTTATTATGGACTCGTATTGGAGTTAACCCTTTACGGTTCCTGTAAAATTGGCCTAAAACGCCTAAAAAAGGCATACCCAAAGTAAATTGCATGCTGTTCTTGGGCCATTTGGATGATATGCATGATGTTGGTCTCCTTTGAAAGGTGACACTCTGAGGTTTGTTTCTCAACAGACAGAATCACTGTAAGCCTTACTGATATTGAGTAATAGCACTTTGAACACACTGATATAATGTGTAGCGTCTTATTATCTCACTGTCATGCATAGTGTGCAACACATTTCTTCTCCCTCTTCATGTTTCGTCCATTTTCTCCGCTGTTAAAGAAACTCTTACGCCTCTTAAAAGTCCTCGTTCGTACTCCTAACAATTTTGGACCTTAAGACCTCTTTTAGGGGTTAAGATCCTTTCTGACTGACTTTTTCTTTACTAGGATCTTTTCTTTCATTTTAAGAGGAAACACCCACATTTCTAAGAATTTTCTTAGAATAGTGTTACTAGGAGCAACTCCTAGCACCGGGTGTGTCTCACTCATCCTTAAAAGTGAAGCTGCGGGCTCTTTGATCGCCCCCTGGTGGCTGGCTGCAGTACAGGTCATAAACCCCGCCCTCTCCGTGTAAACGAATGGGACTTCAGTCAAAATAAAATAAAAATATTACTCCTTCAATACAATTTTCCGAGATATGGTTTTGGTCATTTAAGGTAGTTGTTATCACGCTGATATATGTTCAATTGTTCATTTTTGTGATAAGTTTGAATTTAGCTAGTAATTTGATGCTATAAAAACGGGGCTTGTCATTATGGTTGATTGGGTCTGCGGGTGTTTGGGCGGGAGTTTGATTCCGCGGCTCCACCTCACGACTCTACTGCGCAGACTCGGGCTCCAAACGAAGCTCTACTGCACAGACTCTGGCTCCAAACGAACCTCTACTCCGCAGACTCTGGCTCCAAACGAACCTTTACTGCGCAGACTCGGGCTCCAAATGAATCTCTACTGCGCAGACTCTGGCTCCAAACGAATCTCTACTGCGCAGACTCTGGCTCCAAACGAACCTCTACTGCGCAGACTCTGGCTCCAAACGAACCTCTACTGCGCAGACTCTGGCTCCAAACGAAGCTCTACTGCGCAGACTCTGGCTCCAAACAAATCTCTACTGCGCAGACTCTGGCTCCAAACGAAGCTCTACTGCGCAGACTCTGGCTCCAAACGAAGCTCTACTGCGCAGACTCTGGCTCCAAACGAAGCTCTACTGCGCAGACTCTGGCTCCAAACGAACCTTTACTGCGCAGACTCTGGCTCCAAATGAACCTCTACTGCGCAGACTCTGGCTCCAATCGAATCTCTACTGCGCAGACTCTGGCTCCAAACGAACCTCTACTGCGCAGACTCTGGCTCCAAACGAACCTCTACTGCGCAGACTCTGGCTCCAAACGAACCTCTACTGCGCAGACTCTGGCTCCAAACGAACCTCTACTGCGCAGACTCTGGCTCCAAACGAACCTCTACTGCGCAGACTCTGGCTCCAAACGAAGCTCTACTGCACAGACTCTGGCTCCAAACGAAGCTCTACTGCACAGACTCTGGCTCCAAACGAACCTCTACTCCGCAGACTCTGGCTCCAAACGAACCTCTACTGCGCAGACTCGGGCTCCAAACGAACCTCTACTGCGCAGACTCGGGATCCAAGCGAACCTCTACTGCGCAGACTCTGGCTCCAAACGAACCTCTACTGCGCAGACTCTGGCTCCAAACGAATCTCTATTGCGCAGACTCGGGCTCCAAACGAACCTCTACTGCGCAGACTCGAGCTCCAAATGAACCTCTACTGCGCAGACTCTGGCTCAAAACGCAGACTCTGGCTCCAAACGAACCTCTACTGCGCAGACTCTGGCTCCAAACGAACATCTACTGCGCAGACTCTGGCTCCAAACGAATCTCTACTGTGCAGACTCTGGCTCCAAACGAACCTCTACTGCGCAGACTCTGGCTCCAAACGAACCTCTATTGCGCAGACTCGGGCTCCAAACGAACCTCTACTGCGCAGACTCGAGCTCCAAACGAACCTCTACTGCGCAGACTCTGGCTCAAAACGCAGACTCTGGCTCCAAACGAACCTCTACTGCGCAGACTCTGGCTCCAAACGAACCTCTACTGTGCAGACTCTGGCTCCAAACGAACCTCTACTGTGCAGACTCTGGCTCCAAACGAAGCTCTACTGCGCAGACTCTGGCTCTAAACGAACCTCTACTGCGCACTCTGGCTCCAAACGAACCTCTACTGCGCAGACTCTGGCTCCAAACGAACCTCTACTGCGCAGACTCGGGCTCCAAACAAATCTCTACTGCGCAGACTCTGGCTCCAAACGAACCTCTACTGCGCAGACTCGGGCTCCAAACGAACCTCTACTGCGCAGACTCTGGCTCCAAACGAAGCTCTACTGCGCAGACTCTGGCTCCAAACGAATCTCTACTGCGCAGACTCTGGCTCCAAACGAACCTCTACTGCGCAGACTCTGGCTCCAAACGAATCTCTACTGAGCAGACTCTGGCTCCAAACGAACCTCTACTGCGCAGACTCTGAATACAAACGAAGCTCTACTGCGCAGAATCTGTCTCCAAACGAAGCTCTACTGCGCAGACTCGGGCTCCAAACGAAGCTCTACTGCGCAGACTCGGGCTCCAAACGAAGCTCTACTGCGCAGACTCGGGCTCCAAACGAAGCTCTACTGCGCAGACTCGGGCTCCAAACGAAGCTCTACTGCGCAGACTCAGGCTCCAAACGAAGCTCTACTGCGCAGACTCTGGCTCTAAACGAATCTCTACAGCGCAGACTGGCTCAAAATGACGTAATTTACTCAATATGGCAGCAGCCATACTGAGATGCATTCGCTTCACTTTTCTATAGTGGAAGGAAGCGTAGATGCATCGTCCATCTTTTTTACAGCCTATGCTTAGCACTAAGCTTTTTCATGAATACGGGCCCTGCTTATTATCAACCAATCGTCTTTTAGTGGTAGTTAAAGGACTACGGGTTAGAACGGTGCTTGCTTGGCAGAAATCAAACATACCATGTCAATCACATCCTTCTGGGAAAAATCCCAGTGATCACAATGGTTTGTGTGTAACCAGAGACTACAGGTAATCAAACCAGTGCAGTAGTCAGGAAAAACACTGTAATGTGTGTTTGTGTTTGTCACGATCACTGACAGGACATTATATTAAACAGACGACTACACACAGAAAGGAAAACACCAATAAACCTGGCAGCCGAGGAAAAAGCAACATGATTTGCATATGGAGGAACTGAATGATGCGTGATAATTAGCAATTAGCTGGCGTTTAGACGAGTCTTCTCAGACTGGGCTTAATTACGGGATTCAGTTCTGCGAATGAATGGCTAATTAAGTCCAGCTAATAAAGACGATGCAGGACGGATTACTGATACGAGTTCATATATTCATGTGCTTATTCAATTTCAATGATTTGATGAATAACTACAAGTATTATAGAAACTATATTTTTTTGCCAAATATCGGTTTCATATTCCATATTTTTGATACTCTGCTATTCAATAGTTTGGGGTAAGATTACAAAAATTATAATAAAATACTTTAATCCTGCAAGAATGCATTAAATTCAAAAATTGACACTAAATACATTTATAATATTACAAATGTTTTCTGTTTCAAATAAATGCTGTTCTTTTTTACTTCCTATTCATCTGTGAATCCTGAAAAATAAAATGTATCACAATTTCCACAAAAATATCGGGCAGCACAACTGTTTTCATCATTGATAATAATCAGAAATGTTTCTTGATCATAAATCAGCATATTATTATGATTTCTGAAGATCTTGTGGCACTGAAGACTGCAGTAATGATGCTGAAAATACAGCACAGCATCACAGAAATAAATTAATAGCTGTTAAAACTAGGGCTGTCAGTTTAACGTGTTAATTAGTTATGAAAAAAATTACCAGATAAAAATATTTTAATGCAGATAACACATGGGCGGGCCCCCAGACTTGTACGTCATCTTACATTTCATACAGTTGACTTTACAAATATGATGCAGGGCACAACTCCATAAATGCAGTTATGGCCTAAAATTCAAGATATTGGTGCAAAAATGCCCCTGTATGGGTTTTTTTCTCATATTTATATCACATGATAAGTAATATCACACGAGCATCGAGAGCAGTATTAGTGCTGTTTGTCCCGAATATCACGAGTTTAAATGCAAATTTGATATTGTGTTATATTTTAAACAATATTATGTGTTTTTGCTCAATTTTGCAGAGAACATAATGACTTTTAAAGTCACATCAGAATCGTTGCTCGGAGCGGTGTTTAGTTTCTGACTGAATCAGTCGTTTTGAACGAATCGTGTGAATCAATGATTCAAAACCCATTCATAAAGACAGCCGTTTACTTCATTACTGACTGAATCATTTAATTAATTAATAATAATAATAATAAACAATTAAGGGATAGTTCACCCAAATAATGTAAATTATGTCATTTACTCTCATTTCAAACAGGTCTTTTTGTGGAAAAACAAAATCTTTTGTTGTAATAAAGCTGTTTTGGTTATCGATGACTTTCATTGTATGAACAAACAATACTGAGATTTTTCTCAAAGTATCATCTTCTATGTTCCATAGTTTATGTTTATAGCCTAAATGTTTATGTGTAATAAATTATGTTGAATCAAATAAAACAATTCTTTAAGTAATGTCTTCTTGATACTTTCTCTTAACAATAATCTTTTGTTGGTATTTTCACAGTCAAAGGTATTCAGATAAATGAATGGCTACATCATGTAATTAAAATCTAAAGCAGCGGTGTGGTGAAGTGCGGTTGATCACCTGCTCCTTGATCTCCTGGAGTTTGTTGCTCTGTTCTCTGATGTCATGGAGGAGCTGGAGAGCTTTATCATCTTCCTGTGACACTTCAACACGAGCCTGTTCCAGACTGTGCTTCAGACTCTAAACACACACACACACACACACACACACACACACACACACACACACACACGTCTGTTATACTGAGATGCAGCGGCGGATGTAACGCAAGGTCAGAACAAAGAACGAACAGCGTGCCAAGAGTGCTTTTATCAGCAGGTGTATTTGCATTAAAGACAGAACATCAAGAGTGCAGATATGAAATCGAGTCAGTTTTGCTGTTCTAGATCTAAAACAATAGATACGTCCATCAGAGAGTGCACTGATAAAGTCCTGCTGTCAGAGGGAACGAACTAAACAACTAGCCGTTAGCCAAGGGATAATAACCAGCCTTACTTCTTGAGCTCAAATTAGAACAATCTAGATTTTCATTTAGAATTTTTTACTGACTTTTAAAGAAAAAGAACGGATTTTCAATGAAACTAATATACTAAAATCACAAGGTCACAATGGTCATGCAATAATACTGAATAATGCTGTACATCTATTATGCATTACGATGCACAATATAACCGTGACCATGTTAATAAATGGTGGAAATCACCCAATATTTTAGGATAATCTACATTGTCAGTTAGTAGTAATGGCCCTTGGTGTATTTTTAGATGCATATGATCAAAAGTAATGTTCATCTACAGTGAGATGGCTTCAGCACTTTTAAAAGAGTAGATCTTGATCCCCAAACACAACATTAGTTGTGAATAAAACGTATATATTATTGCATAAAATATTTGCATATAAACACAATTTCCTCTCCATGTGTTTAAGAGAACAAAATCTTCACTTCCTGGGAAACTGGTGTAAAGTATCAGTTTTTTTAATAAAAAATAAAAAAATAATTCCCCACATAATAATGATTTGTGCCTAATGAAGCAATAATGAAATGCAATAACAAATGCTATTCTGTAAGTGTTTCCGTTGTAGTTTGTTACAATGTAAAAAAGAAAAAGAAAAAAAAAGAGTCTCAAATAAGCAATTTTTTTTATTTTAAGCACATCTTGGTGTTTCCATTTAGGAAAAATGTATGCAAAATTTGCATAACACTGGATGTTAATAACACAGCAACTGCCTTTCATTTGCATACATGCGAGTTCGTTTGTGTGCATTCTGAAATCTAATTACTGCATTTCCCCCAAACTTTAACAGCTGAACCAATGCTTTCTTCTCAAAGGTTTTATGCGATGTTCCGGTTTAATGTGTAGCTTTAGATAAACACATGACTTGTGTTGTGTTGAGGATCAAGAAGATTCAAGGAAATACAGCAAGTGATGTTTTAGATAATGAAGCACTAAACAACAGTTAACCATCTTTTCTGATGGAGGACCAAACCTGCAAAAAAATTAAATAAATGTAATAAAAGGAAAATAAAGGAATAAATGACTCGATCAAATAAATACAATTCATTTTTAATTACATTTTAAATCTATCTTTTTCTTTTTTTATTATTTTCTGTATTTATGTTTAACTTTCTTTTTATTTTAGCTTTATTTGCATGTATTTGCATATTTCTATTTATGAATTAAGCATTTATGCACAATAAATAAATTGCATTATTTAAATGTGGAGATAATTGACTGTGGGAATAAATAGATAAACAATAAAAAAATAGAAAAATAAAGAAATTAATTCATTAAAAAATCAAATTAATAAAATACAGATCAAATAAATACAATAATAACAAATAAAATAAGAAAACAAATAGATTCCTTTTTATTTATTTTCCATTTATTATTATTTTTTTTATTTCTGCAGGTTTTTGTCCTCCATACTTTATACAGAATGTTGTTTTTTTCTTATATTTTGCCAAAATGTCTTTCAAATGGACGCATCTCTAATTTCTTGTCCGTCATCATTTAAAGCACAGCTTGCTTGTCTCTATTAATCAAGTGTATTATGATTCCTGAATGACTGTCACTGTTCTAGAATGAGGGTTTGGGCGTCACTCACGCTGCATTCGGTGATGTAGGTGGCAAGGTCCTGCTCCAGGATGCTCCTCTGCGTCTCGGAGGCTTTGAGCTCCACATCCTTCTGCTGGAGGACTGACTCCAGGTCAGTCATCTTACGCTGAAACCGTGAGATCTCCTGCTCCATCTGAGCGGCCACAAACACAAGCACCAGGTCTAAATGCATTTAACAGCAGCGCTCGGACAACACCAACACAAGCACACACACACCTGTGCATGCACAGCATCAGTGACATTAACTAATAACTGACATTAATCATTCAATAATTAATCATTAATTCATCATTAATTAATCATTAATTAATTATTAATTAATCATTAATTGATCATTAATCATCATAATGATCATTAATTCATCATTAATTCATCATTAATTCACCATGAATTCATCATGTACGGATCATTAATTCACCATTAATGTCATATTAATTGAGTATTAATTTCACATTAAGTGATCATTAATTCACCATTAAGGCATCAGGAAGTAACCAGGAAGGCAGCAGAAGGTCACCATGAGTGCAGAAGGAAGGCAGAAGGTAAGGCACCAGTAATGCACCATTAAGTTCAGGGCAGTAATGCACCATGAAGTCAACCATTAATTCTCATTAATTCACCATGAATGGAAGGAGTAAGGCAACCAGTAATGTAATCATTAATTTTCATATTAAATAAAATTCATCATTAATTGATCATTAATTCACCATTAATTCATCATTAATTCACCATTAATCCACCATTAATTCACCATTAATTCATCATTAATTCACCATTAATTAATTATTAATTCATCATTAATTGATCATTAATTAATTATTAATTCATCATTAATTAATTATTAATTCATCATTAATTGATCATTAATTAATCATTAATTAATTATTAATTCATCATTAATTCATAATTAATTCACCATTAGTTCATCATTAATTCATCATTAATTCATCATTAATTCATCATTAATTCACCATTAATTCATCATTAATAATCTAATGAACTAATAATCGTGACTCTTTAAAGTCAGAGCTGGGTTGAATTTGAATCGATTCTCATTTTGATGAACCAATAATGCTTCTTAAACGTCATTATCAATATTTTAGCTATTCATAAACACAATAAACTCTGTCCTTCGTTACTGAAAAAGCATGAGTAAAATCATAAAATCATCTCTTCTGCTTTACTTCTAGATATAGTACCAAATAAACATGACTGAACTTCAGAAGGTGTTGAAAGAAGCAGAACAACTTAATTAAATAAATCATCTTGTAAACAGTGTCCCATTTTGATTAATATGTGCACTATATTACATATTCATTATCTTTACTTAACCTGTTCTTTGAAAAAAATCAAACATCAAACATTTTATAACAGCCTCCGTTTAAATATTAATAATATTTCAACAATAAATTGGAGTAGAAACAGCATTATATCCTTTAAAAAAATATATATATAAACTGCGTTTTGTGCCATTTAAATGTTTGATAATTTTAACTTTATAAAATTACAGTAATGTACCAAATTACATTGTTCTTTGGAAGCTTTTTTCCATCACAGCATACAAAAAATTAAATAATTCACATTTTTTAATCTCAAAATTCAGACTTTTTTCTCAAAATTCTGATGTTATATCTCATAATTCAGATTTTTCTCCTAGCGAATTTTTGCAACTCACAATTCTGACTTTTCTTCACACAATTGCTAGATATAAACGCAAAATTGCTATATATTGCCAGACATAAACTCTCAATACTAAAAAGAATAGTTGAATTGTTTACTATCGATAAGCCCCGCCCCCCTTAGTTACGGTTGCTCCCTCGGACAGACAAACAAACAAACAGCCGCTGCCTTACTATGAGAGCAGCAGTGTGAAAACCTTGTCCCTCGATGTTTTTGCACAATTTTGGACACAGAAGGCCACAAAATGGGAATTAAATATTCCATGGAGTGATTTATTAAATATTTAATAATAAATACGGTGGGTAACTCGAAGCGAGGGTTTACAGATCACAATATTACGATCGCGGATGATAACCTGCAGGATCAACACTGTTCATGTATCGCAGGGTATGATTAAATTAATCTACATTTAACCAGTTTAATATGGAGAGACACTGACATGTAGACCTTCATTTATGTGTTTTTGACCTACACCGTACAAGACGAGAGAACAGTAGGTTTGTACGTTAGCATGGACTCATAACTTTAACATGAGCTAGTTTTATCCAGAGATACCTTGATGAAGCACAAGATACCATTAACGTGCTTAAGCAGATGAAAAGTGTAACTTAATGAGTGTAGGGCGAGCAGAAAATGAATGTTTTTGTCTTCATTTGGATTGGGGTTGAATGCTTACGGACATTTTGCTCTGTTTTGTTTTGATTTAGGACATGTAATATAATAAATGATATTGCCCGTCCTCTCAGGATACCTGGAATCAGTGTTACAAGTACCCCAGGAGCATAGTTTTAACATTTGAAGCATAAAACCGATGCAAGCTTTGCATCTTCCTATGTTTCTCTATGGAGCTGAAACCTAAAGATGTCCGAGTTCCTCCCCATGCAACTGATACTCGACTCCCATTGGCTCGTCTGTGTTCGAGGGGAGGGGCTTACCGAGAGCTCAATTGTGAGATGCAAACACAGTTCTGAGTTTTAACAGGGATTGCAAGGAAAAGTACAAGTTGGTGTGTTAATGTAGTTTAACTTGCTTTAAATATCTGTTTTCATTCAGACTCTACCCAGAAATCTCTGTGCTCTAACCTTGTGGCATTTGTCTTGAGTGTCTTGCAGTTCTTTGCTTTTGACGTGCAGTTTCTTTTCCATGGAGTTGGTCTTGGCAGGAGAGTTGAGCCCTGTGCCAACCGATCTGACGACACAAAGAAAAACATACCTAATCAGAACCACAACAGACGTACATTTACACTCATCTAGTTATAAATCTCCAAGATGAAGAAGTGTGTGAGATTTAGTTTTTCCTGGGAATGTAGGGAATAATCACACACGCATGTCTGCTCAGCCTTTCACATTCATTACACACTCATATGAATTAATTCATTTAAAACCAAAGAACATCATCTTAATTAACATGACGACATAAATATCAGCGAACATTTGCATCAGGAACACTAACCGCAAGTGTCATAAAACCACAAGCAAATGAAAACAAAGCTACATTTATCTCAGATTAGATTAACAGAGATTTGTCATAACAAAACTCCAATCCAGTTCATTAACAAGGACAGACCATCCACATCATGACAAGACAAGCATTCACTTTCATCACATAACGGTTGTGTCTTGCTCAAGCGATTTGAACTCGAAGATCTCCGTCTCCGCCATTAGACCTCGGCTTATTACAGCTGAAAGTGCTGAGGAGGGACACACACACACACAGAGAGTCACACACACACACACACACATCACCACAACAACTGTCCTTCATTTACACACACGTGTGTCTGTTTGAGTTCTGCACAATTTGAAATCAACTTACTGCCGTTTCCAAACTGAACCATAATTACTCATTTTAATAGCATAATTAACCTGTGCTCTTTCATCAGCGTGTACTCATTTAATGATGTCATTTGCTCGTGTAAAACAGGAAGTTGACCTTTTCTCTCTAAGAGCACATGTTCCTGAATGAAAACCGACATGCCGCAGACACATGAACTGATACCTAGTTTCATGAGTAAACACATTGTGAATGAATTAAAGAAATTATGCATTTATATAGCGCTTTATTGTGTATTGCTGTACACCCAAAGCACTTCACAATCATGTGGGGGGGTCTCTCCTAAACCACCACCAGTGTGCAGCATCCACTTGGATGATACGACGGCTGCCACAGGACAACGGCGCCAGTGCGCTCACCACACACCAGCTACAGGTGGAGAGGAGAGAGAGTCATAGAGACAATCAAGTGTATGCTCTCACCACACACCAGCTACAGGTGGAGAGGAGAGAGAGAGTCATAGAGACAATCAAGTGTATGCGCTCACCACACACCAGCTACAGGTGGAGAGGAGAGAGAGTCATAGAGACAATCAAGTGTATGCGCTCACCACACACCAGCTACAGGTGGAGAGGAGAGAGAGACATAGAGCCAATCAAGTGTATGCACTCACCACACACCAGCTACAGGTGGAGAGGAGAGAGAGACATAGAGCCAATCAAGTGTATGCGCTCACCACACACCAGCTACAGGTGGAGAGGAGAGAGAGTCATAGAGACAATCAAGTGTATGCGCTCACCACACACCAGCTACAGGTGGAGAGGAGAGAGAGTCATAGAGACAATCAAGTGTATGCGCTCACCACACACCAGCTACAGGTGGAGAGGAGAGAGAGTCATAGAGACAATCAAGTGTATGCGCTCACCACACACCAGCTACAGGTGGAGAGGAGAGAGAGTCATAGAGACAATCAAGTGTATGCGCTCACCACACACCAGCTACAGGTGGAGAGGAGAGAGAGTCATAGAGACAATCAAGTGTATGCGCTCACCACACACCAGCTACAGGTGGAGAGGAGAGAGAGTCATAGAGACAATCAAGTGTATGCGCTCACCAAACACCAGCTACAGGTGGAGAGGAGAGAGAGTCATAGAGACAATCAAGTGTATGCGCTCACCACACACCAGCTACAGGTGGAGAGGAGAGAGAGCCATAGAGACAATCAAGTGTATGCTCTCACCACACACCAGCTACAGGTGGAGAGGAGAGAGAGCCATAGAGACAATCAAGTGTATGCTCTCACCACACACCAGCTACAGGTGGAGAGGAGAGAGAGCCATAGAGACAATCAAGTGTATGCTCTCACCACACACCAGCTACAGGTGGAGAGGAGAGAGAGTCATAGAGACAATCAAGTGTATGCTCTCACCACACACCAGCTACAGGTGGAGAGGAGAGAGAGAGTCATAGAGACAATCAAGTGTATGCTCTCACCACACAACAGCTACAGGTGGAGAGGAGAGAGAGAGTCATAGAGACAATCAAGTGTATGCTCTCACCACACACCAGCTACAGGTGGAGAGGAGAGAGAGTCATAGAGCCAATCAAGTGTATGCTCTCACCACACACCAGCTACAGGTGGAGAGGAGAGAGAGAGTCATAGAGCCAATCAAGTGTATGCTCTCACCACACACCAGCTACAGGTGGAGAGGAGAGAGAGAGTCAAAGAGCCAATCAAGTGTATGCTCTCACCACACACCAGCTACAGGTGGAGAGGAGAGAGAGAGTCATAGAGCCAATCAAGTGTATGCTCTCACCACACACCAGCTACAGGTGGAGAGGAGAGAGAGCCATAGAGACAATCAAGTGTATGCTCTCACCACACACCAGCTACAGGTGGAGAGGAGAGAGAGTCATAGAGCCAATCAAGTGTATGCTCTCACCACACACCAGCTACAGGTGGAGAGGAGAGAGAGAGTCATAGAGACAATCAAGTGTATGCTCTCACCACACACCAGCTACAGGTGGAGAGGAGAGAGAGTCATAGAGCCAATCAAGTGTATGCTCTCACCACACACCAGCTACAGGTGGAGAGGAGAGAGAGAGTCATAGAGCCAATCAAGTGTATGCTCTCACCACACACCAGCTACAGGTGGAGAGGAGAGAGAGTCATAGAGACAATCAAGTGTATGCTCTCACCACACACCAGCTACAGGTGGAGAGGAGCGAGAGTCATAGAGACAATCAAGTGTATGCTCTCACCACACACCAGCTACAGGTGGAGAGGAGAGAGAGTCATAGAGACAATCAAGTGTATGCTCTCACCACACACCAGCTACAGGTGGAGAGGAGAGAGAGTCATAGAGACAATCAAGTGTATGCGCTCACCACACACCAGCTACAGGTGGAGAGGAGAGAGAGTCATAGAGACAATCAAGTGTATGCGCTCACCACACACCAGCTACAGGTGGAGAGGAGAGAGAGACATAGAGCCAATCAAGTGTATGCGCTCACCACACACCAGCTACAGGTGGAGAGGAGAGAGAGTCATAGAGCCAATCAAGTGTATGCGCTCACCACACACCAGCTACAGGTGGAGAGGAGAGAGAGTCATAGAGACAATCAAGTGTATGCGCTCACCACACACCAGCTACAGGTGGAGAGGAGAGAGAGTCATAGAGACAATCAAGTGTATGCGCTCACCACATACCAGCTACAGGTGGAGAGGAGAGAGAGACATAGAGCCAATCAAGTGTACGTGCTCACCACACACCAGCTACAGGTGGAGAGGAGAGAGAGTCATAGAGACAATCAAGTGTATGCGCTCACCACACACCAGCTACAGGTGGAGAGGAGAGAGAGTCATAGAGCCAATCAAGTGTATGCGCTCACCACACACCAGCTACAGGTGGAGAGGAGAGAGAGTCAGAGACAATCAAGTGTATGCGCTCACCACACACCAGCTACAGGTGGAGAGGAGAGAGAGTCATAGAGCCAATCAAGTGTATGCGCTCACCACACACCAGCTACAGGTGGAGAGGAGAGAGAGTCATAGAGCCAATCAAGTGTATGCGCTCACCACACACCAGCTACAGGTGGAGAGGAGAGAGAGTCTGTGATTGTGCTGCGTCAGATCAACCACGAGTCAGTGCACGTGACATACAGCTGTACATGATTCAGATTTTAATTGGAATTGAGGTTTCAAAACGGATGCAGGACTGTAATCTACTTCACAATCAAATTCAAAGAAATTGGTAACTTTACAATAAGGTCCCATTAGTTGACATTAACTGACAATGAACAATATTTCTGCAGCATTTATGAGACTTAATGTTAATGCCAACATTTACTAATACATTTTTCTTAATCAAAAGCTGTATTTGTTAACATTAATGCACTGTGCTCTTACATGAACAATCGTATTTATTTTTATTAACCCACACTGACAAAGGCTAATAAATAGTGTACAATATATAGTTTACGTTAACCAATGCATTAACTCATGTAGCAAATGAGACCTTCAAAAGTGTTACAAAGAAATTAATGACAATTTTTTTACTGTATTATTTTTTTTTTATTAATATAACAATTTTCTAAGATATGTTTGAAATGCCACCTTTAAATATTTGTATTTAGTTTATACATTTCATATTTATTAAATGTACTTTTGTGGATTAGGGTGGAAGAACACATCTCCCAGAATGCATTTTGCATATGCAAACCTAAGACTGAAATTCAGAAGATTGAAAAAATAAATAAAAGTGGCATTATTACCCCCTTTGACTCCGCCCTAATTCTGCCATTGTTCACAGTCAAACTGATAGACTCCTGGCTCCTCCCACCCCTTTGACTCCGCCCTAAGTCTGTCATTGGCCGGTCAAACTGATAAATTCTTGGCTCTTCCCACCCCTTTGACTCCGCCCTAAGTCTGCCATTGGCCGGTCAAACTGATAGACTCCTGGCTCCTCCCACTCCAAAGACTCTGCCCTAAGTATGCCATTGGTCAGTCAAACTGATACACTCCTGGCTCCTCCCATCCCTTTGACTCCACCCGAAGTCTGCCATTGGTCAGTCAAGCTGATAGACTCCTGGCTCCTCCCACCCCTTAGACTCCGCCCTAAGTATGCTATTGGTCAGTCAAACAGATACACTCCTGGCTCCTCCCATCCCTTTGACTCCACCCTAAGTATGCCATTGGTCAGTCAAACTGATACACTCCTGGCTCCTCCCATCCCTTTGACTCCACCCTAAGTATGCCATTGGTCAGTCAAACTGATACACTCCTGGCTCCTCCCATCCCTTTGACTCCACCCTAAGTATGCCATTGGTCAGTCAAACTGATAGACTCCTCCCACACTCACCCAAATGATGGAGTCAGAAACTGATGAGCAATATTTGGAAAGCAGCACAGATGCTCTTCAGGAAGCCAAAGTACCAATGGATTTCAGTTGAAAACTCACAGAGGAAACCAAGGCACAAAGAAATGCCTAAATATAGAGAACCGCCCGCCTACAACAGTATAAAGAGACACGTGAACCTCAGAACGAACCAACAAAGAGCTCCCACGTGCATCATATGTCAGTGATTCAGAACGGAGGAAATATCGTCTGACGGATAAACATGATCCAAAAATAAAGAGTAAAATCCCAGCCTCCGCACAATCACAACAGACATTACAGACAGAGACGGAGAGAGAATAAAACGGACAAAAATACTGCAGCGGAGGAAAGATGAACCAATCGTGAATATTAGCTTTGAGCGTCGTTCTGACAGCTCGTCCGCAGAGTCCTGAAGACCTTTATCTTGAGCTTGAATCAGAAACACAGTCAACAGTATTCATGTGCACAAACGGTTCAGTCTGCTCCTGCTGAAGGAGACGTCTCAAATAGAGAGAAGAGCATTCTGGACATGCTTTTCTAATACATGACCCTGGAGCACAAAACCAGTCTTAACTCTTAAGTATCAATTTTGTGAAATTGTAGATCTGAAATAAATAATCTTTCCAATGATGTATGGTTTGTTATGATCGGACAGTATTTAAAAATCTGGAATCTGAGGGTGCAAAAAAATCTAAATATTGAGAAAATCATCTTTAAAGTTGTTCAATTGAAGTTCTTAGCAATGCATATTAATAATCAAAAATGTATTTTTGATATATTTACGGTAGGAAATGTACTAAATATCTTCATGGAACATGATCTTAATATCCTAATGATTTTTGGCATTAAAGAAAAATCTATAATTTTGACCCATAAATGTATTGTTGGCTTTTGCTACAAATATTAATTTTTGGCAGTATTGTCACAAACATATGGTCACAAGTATTGTTATTTTTATGATAATTATTTTTGGAAACATCACACAAAAATTTTCTTAAAACAGCAGTAAAGAGAAAAACAATCAATCAGAATTCAATAATTATCTTTTTGAAGCATGAGTGTGTTAAGATTAATTTTCCGTCTGCTCAGCTAATTATGGCAATTACCAAATCCACGTGTTCATCACACCAATGTACATATTTTGTGACAGCAAATCAAAGTTAGTAATTATGAAGGCTATAATTCAAAATAAATTGATAATATCGTCTTTTCTTCAAAACTACATAATACACAGAGGTGGAAAGTAACGAATTACATTTACTCGCGTTACTGTAATTGAGTAGCTTTTTTGTGTACTTGTACTTTTTTAAGTAATTTTTTTAATCTGTAATTTTACTTTTACTTAAGTATATTTTGTGTGAAGTATTGTACTTCGCTACATTTTAAAACACATTCGTTACTGAGTAAAAAGAAATCGCTCCGTGGAAACAACTGCAGCAAATAATGGGCAGAAGAAGAAACTGGCGCTAAAATCACAAGAAAGATGCAGACGGACAAGACAGACGTTAATGGTGCAGACCCATCTGAAAACCAGACCCCGTCCTATTCTGCTGAAGTTGAACTCGAAGGAATGAAGTGAACCCCTGGCCATATATTCATGCTCTATTATGCAGTGTAAGCTGCGTTTGCCTCGGGAGACCGAACTAGCAGCTTATAACATCTCGACATCACCCTTCGCAAGCATGTAAGTTAGAGGTAACGTTAACGTAAATACTTACATCATTGCATTGGTGGTTAAAATGAAGCTTTGGCGGTTTAGCAAAAGGTTTTGCACAAATGAGCCAGAAAGACAGTGGTGCAGGGTGTGCAATATCATCTGAGATAATATAGTAATTGTTGTTTTAACGATGTGCGATTTGACATTATCAGTATTTTGCCCAAAACCAAACAAATCACTCTAAACAGTGTGCCGTGAAATCTAGTAACGTTAGATTAGACTAGTCCGCGTGCATCTGGACTGCTTTCTTTCACTGCGTGATTTAGTCTGTTAAAATGCGTTTAGAATGATCACAACATTCAAGATATAGAAGCAGAAAATGTATATATTTATATAATTTAATATAGTAAGTCAACATCACATGAAGAATGCCGTTTTTCTCAAAAAAATCACCATGATTAACGTTACATAGGCCTGTAGTTTTGCTTTTTACAACAGTTCAAAAAACAAGAAGTTAATTAAGAGACTTGCGTTTTAGTCACCATATTGCCTGTTTTTGCTCTATTTCGACAACAAAAATAATACCAAACACAGCCATCATACACAGTTTTGCGTCTCTGACTCTGAGCAATGACGTGTTTTGTTCCTGAATGTATTAACCGTTTAAATGATTCTGTTCAATCGCAATGACTCTCTTATGAGTTACTTGCTGACACCTACTGGTGGTTCTAATTTAACATTTAAAATATTTTTTTATTTTTTTATTTCAAATGACTATTTAACATTGGTGACCCTGGCCTGGAGTACAAAACCAGTCTTAAGTCGCTGGAGTATATTTGTAGCAATAGCCAACAATACATTGTATGGGTCAAAATTATACATTTTTCTTTTATGCCAAAAATCATTAGCATATTAAGTAAAGATCATGTTCCATTAATATATTTTGTACATTTCCTACTGTAAATATATCAAAACTAAGAGCTTAATTTGAACAACTTTAAAGATGATTTTCTCAATATTTTGATTTTTTTTTGCACCCTCAGATTCCAGATTTTCAAATATTGTCCGATCATAACAAACCATACATCAATGGACATATTATTTATTCAGCTTTCAGATGATGTATAAATCGCAATTTAGGAAAATGGACCCTTATGGTTTTGTGGTTCTTATTTATCAAAACATTATTTCTGCATGTGTAACTGAGGCTAAATGCATTCATGTCAGTGTGTAATACATCTATGCCACTTCAGATGAAGCTTCTCGTTTCCTCTGCATTGCAAAGATGCATTTTGTTGATACTGATTTAATTTCCCTGGTAACAGCCTAAATCTGTTATTATTCTAAATAACTGATTCCTTTAATTAAAAACACCTAGTTTGAGATTTATAGGCCCATATCCCAGGTGTGTCAAACTCAGTTCCTGGAGGGCCACAGCCCTAAAGAGTTTAGTTCCAACCCTGCTCCAATACACATACCATGTAGTTTTCAAATAAGCCTAAATGATTAGTTTAGCTGGATCAGATGTGTTTAATTAGGGTAATATCTACACTGTGTAGGGCTGTGGCCCTCCAGGAACTGAGTTTGACATCTTTGGTCTTTCCCATTTTTCCCTCCCATTGTTAAAATGTAACTAAGTACTTTTTACTCAGAGTAAATTTTAAATGAGCTACTTTTTACTTTTACTTGAGTATATTTTTAGACTGGTACTTTTACTTGTACTTAAGTAAAATTTCAGTAATGTAATGGTACTTTTACTTGAGTACAATATTTTTGTACTCTTTCCACCTCTGATAATACATTTTTAATGTGTGTATGAATAAAATGTAATACCATTTAAGGTCTTAATTTAGACAATTTAATGACTTTTAATGCCCTGCAGAAATGAGCAATATTAAAGTCAATGGACTTCAGTTATTTAGTGTCCTCATTCAATATCATCAAGCCAAGAAATGCAAACATATATTTATATATTTTAAAAGTATACGGCAATGTAAAATGCACTCACTAGTCTTGTACCAACTACTGACTTTTGAGATATTATTCTTTGCCCCACATCTGTACAGAACACAAAACCAGGGCTCCACAGAGCACTATAATGTGTAAAGACCCCAGATTCATCACGAGCTCAGCTTCTGTAGAGACACACGTCAGCTTCGTTTTATGAGCATCAATCATGTTTGAAAGCCAGATTGCTGGTGAATACACTAAACAGTGATGGGAGAAGTCGCTGTTATCATGGAAACAGAAAGGCTCGGTGTTACACCCCCCCCCCCCCCCTCCCATGAAGCATTGCGGCTGATGTAATCCAATCAGTCCGCCTTCACTCACAAACGACTTGTTTATAGCTACATTTATTTCTAATGAAAGTTGTTTTGTTTCTGGTTCGATTCCATCAAGTGTCATGGGATGAGAGCCGTTCATTAACCTCGTTTAGCACACAGTCGCTCTTATTTTCAGATGTTCAAAGAATCGTCTCATCATGAAGTTGGGCTTCTCCTCAGAGCCAGTTGGTTTGGTGCATGCTTCTCTCTTCAAGAATTGAAAGACTTTTCTAAACCAAGGACAAATGATTAGAGAGGAGTAACTGCGCATAATAGATGGCAGCAGGAGAATTACTTACCTAAAACCATATCAGAAACTACAATTAAAACCATAAAGTAACACGTTCGTTACCTGAAATCAGATAAACGATAGCTGAATTCAAATATATATATATATTTTTTTATAATCTAGTTGCCAATGCAACATTTCTCAATTTAATTTACCTTGATGTACTCAAATAAATAACTACAACTAAAATAAAAAAATTAAAAAATGTATAAACATAAAAAATAAAATAATAATCATCCTTTAACTATGAAAATAAAAAATACTTCAAAATATTAATAAAAACTATAATAAATAGCTTTTATATAGTAGTTATAGTACAGCATATGATTTGGACGTTATGAAATTAGTTTTATTTTAGCTTAAGTCTGATTTATTTATCCCAAAATTCATTTTTAATTTTCTGGATTCCGTTTTAATGGTATAATAAATTTTTTATAAATCAAAAAGAATCGCTAATCAATTGAATAAAACATCAAACTTTCATAATAACTTTCACTATTATTTTCTTTTTTTGTGTGCGTTTGAATTTTTCTGGATTCTGTTTTGATTTAATACAAATGTATTATAAAAAAAAACATTGGAAAGTAAACAAAAGCATAAAACTTTAACAAATTAATTCATCTTATAAAATGTAATCAAATAATTTGAAAAATTCCTTTAATTTTTTTTTGCAATGTGCAGCTCAAGCAGTTTATGTTTTAAATTCAAACAGAGGAAAAATGATTTTATATTCCTTAATTTATGTTTTAATAAACTGTATTATTAAGAAGTATATTCTACATGCAGATGTACAGTCTTTTTTGCACTTGAATAAATCCCAGGCACTAGTGCTCATCACAGTTTGATATAGTACATTAATGTTTCCGTGTAATAATCCCGTCTGAGTTTCCCACATGGATGAAATCATAGAGCCCTAACTACGATTACAGGAGCATAACGGCATGTGTCCGACTATCAAAACTGTGAAATGGAAAGTCTGGACACTTAGACCCCCTGGAGAGCCTCTAAACACACACACACACACACACTCGTCCAGATCTAAAGATGCTCTCCACAGCATCACACCAGTACGGTCTAACCGGATCAGAGGTTTGCTGTGAAGCAGTCATTACCCAGCGCTTTGGAGAACCCGACTCATCCCAGGGGTCTGATCAAAACGGCCTAACCGACTCCATTATGGGGTGCATGTGTGTGTGTTTGGGCTCAAAGTGTAATTAAAGACTATGCATTTCAAACTGAACCCGTTGAGAACGTGTTCTTCGAGAAAATACTGTCTCAAAGGGAAAAATATCTTTGAACTTATGAAGAATTTATTATATTTCACATTAACGAGCATCAATAAAGACTTCGGGTGGAATTCAATCATTGCAGCATTAATATCAAACTGTTGATAATTCAAACTCTCACAAGTGCGTCAGAGCGTCTGAAGTGGGCGGCAGTGGCATTGACTAACTCTGAGCTGATTCTGTGAATACAGTGGCTATCGATCTGCTGGAGCGCTGATGCATTCCTACATCGGCTATTCTTAGCACGGCTGACGGACAAAGACGAGGCTGACTCACAGCCTATGTTCGGTGAATGTTCTCCCGATGTTCCTGCGGCGACACGGTCAACACCGCGGCTCTCAGCCAGAAAGGTCAGGAAAACCAGTGTGGAACGTAGCATATAAGTGGCTTACAGATTTCACAGCGTTCATGAAGAACACGCACAGAATCAGCTGATCAACAACATTACACAAACTGAAGATAGCTTTACATTATGATCAGAGCAGATGCTTTCCTATCAAAGCATACTTGGGATTTAAAAAAAATTACTTTTCATAATCTTGATATTTAATGTTTTTGTGACCCTGGACCACAAAACCAGTCATAAGAGTCAATTGCTTTGAAATTGAGATTTATGCATCACCTGAAAGCTGAATAGATCATATTTCCATTGATGTATGGTTTGTTATGATCGGACAATATTTGAAAGGGTGCAAAAAAATCCAAATATTGAGAAAATCATCTTTAAAATTGTTCAAATTAAGTTCTAAGCACTGCATATTACTAATCAAAAAGTATGTTTTTATATATTTACGGTAGCAAATGTACTAAATATCTTCATGGGACATGATCTTAATATCCTAATGATTTTTGGCATAAAATAAAAATTTGAAATGTATAATTTTGACCCATACAATGTATTTTTGGCTATTAATACAAATATACCCGTGCTGCTTATGACTGCTTTTGTGCTCTGAAAATAACACTGTTTTCACTAAACGAACGAGGAATAATATTTAATAATTGCCACATACATGCACCCAATATACTAAAAAAAAGACAGAAAATGGACAGTTTGAATTGATTAACCACCAAATCAAAATGACTACTCTAACCATGCTTTTAGCTGCTTATATTTAAATGAGACGCTATTAAAACATCCGAACACACACGAGACACAAGACAAGATTACACAATCTTCAGGAAACTTACACGATAAATAAAAAGCCCCCGACCATCTATCTTAATAAATAATTAAAAGCTTTGCTTCTTATAAGATTTTTATTTGTAAGCCTAAATGCATAATATATTGTAATGTAGTTAGCATTAGGTTAGGATGTTTTAGGGGGGGGGGGGGGGGGGGGGAATGTACATTATAACTGCAATAGAATAATATTTGCCGTTAACCTGACGTGACATTTGTTTTGTCATTGCAAATAATAAAAGTCACTAAATTATATCATGCATACTAGCTTACTTTAAATATGTCATGAATATTCACTGTCACCTCGTGCAAAGAGGAACTACACTTTCCTGACAAATACTCGAACCTCGATGTTAATCGCCAGGACTCGATCATATTCATAATAACTGCAATAAGAACACAACCCAGATTGAGTTGCAAAGCAAACACTGCTGTGTTTTTAAAAACACATCTGCGTACTTTAAACCGATGTGATAAAACATGTCAGCAGCCATCCACATATCAACAGAAGCATAGAATAAACCCATCCAATCACTGTTCCCAGATCAGATACGGTCAGAATCAGATAATCAGAGGGATTGAAACACGAAAGACGATGACGTCGCTCATAAAGATGCTTTAGGAGCCGAACAGCTCCTGGTCACTGTATGGAAAACACTGAAACGTCAACATGAGGGCAAGATAACGAGGACAATATCTCATTACTGAACAAACTATAAACCAGTTAGTCTTTGAAAACCCAAGCAGACGAACCGTGAGTCACCGAGAGAAGTCCTCATTACAGTATGAACCTGCACCGACTCGACCGAAAACAAGCGTCATATCATGAATGCATTAAATGATCGCTGCGGTCTAAAGACATGATAACAGCGGAGCGTTTGGCTTCGTTTGGGAGTTAATTAGCTCTGAGACAGATGCTGGCTGATTTACTGTCAGCGCTGACGGAGGAGGATTCAGTTTCTAATCAATGGGATTCATATATTTGTGTTCGTGCATTAAGCAGATGCTTTTATTCAGAGTCACTAAAAGGTTTACATTTGATCGGTTCATGTATTTCCCTGGAATTGAACCCATGATGACCTGCTATATTCAATATCTGAGTAATATTTACTAGTGTAAAGTCTCCAAAATACATCCTACAAAGCATGTTACACAGAATTATTACTGTAACGCATCCAGATGCTGTTTTCAGTCATTCGTATCGCTGCTATCTACATTAAAATCAGCTAAATAATTAAAAACAAGTACCGTAATTACTTCCAATGATTCAATACTTTACGATTGTTTTATTTCATTTTATTATTTTCATTATAATGATGAATATTAGAAAGAAAAAAATACATTATGCATGATGATAATGAGAATTGGAGCAAAATTAAATAAATAAAAACATGACAGTAATTATCTTTTTTGCATTATGATAACAATTAATAGGCGGGGGAAATGAAAATGAAATAAATGCAATGAAAAAACGTTTTAGTAATTAGAATTTTTTTGCATTGTGAAAATACAAATTGGGGGAATTAATGAGGGTTTTTGTATTATGGTAATGAGATTTAAAGTTTTATTCACAAAGACCTGTATCTAATGTAAATATTCATCAAATTTACCAGCAATTTCTATTTCTAAGTCTTGTTCCTCTTTAAAGAAATGACAAGGAACTCGTTGAATTCAACGTTAAATTCTGAAATAGAAAGACTTGCTAAATGTATTCTTTGTTTTATCAACTAATAACTTATTAGTGTATCTGCTGAAATGAACAACTCTGATATTCACAACAGAAAGCCAAGTTTGTTCATTGACCAGCTGAAAACATGGAGAGAATTCAGGAAAACAATCATTATCTGTGCAATTCTGTTTAGTGAAGTTAGTGACAGGAATAACACGCTTCACCTGATATTTCCAGATTTAGATTTGCACATTGCATCAGATATTTTACCCCATTACTGTGACCTGTCCTGGAGAATCTGTTAATAAGGAAAGAGACACACAGCATCGTTGGCATGAGCGTGTGAGGGGAGCACACTGTGACACGATCAGACACGCTCCTAAGGTACCGGAGATGTTGATCTATCGCACTGCCTGATAATGCGCTCGCCAGCTGTGCAGTACAGAAAGAGATGTGCGAAACACCACACCTACTACATGCATTTCTGAAGCGTGCGTCAGTGAGGGCGGTTTACGAGCGGTGTCTCTCATTACAGATGCTCTGTATCCAGCGCTCTCATATCTCCAGACGAGCCAGTCCACCAATCAGCAGCTGCGCTTCTGCATTAACATTCCCGCTTGGGTTGCGTTCGGCAGATTTCATGGTGCTGGAAATGCTTTATGAAGACGACGGCAACAACATGACACAAGGCTGGACAAATCTGCATTTCAGGATTAGAGAGAGAAGAAGCGCATGAATGGATGGAGAGACGGAGGGGGGAGCGTGGGAAGAAAACTCACTCTGGTTACCATAGAAATACATTCTGGGTTCATTCTCATTCAGACGAACGTTATAAAGCTTCACCTCACCCTCTCTTTTTCCCTTCAGCTCCTGGAAATATAAACTGTTATTTATGGTTCATCTGGGATCAGATTCCTGACAGAGACCTTCACCTGATCCCGTCATGATCATACAGCACACAGCACGTCACAATAAACCCACGCTTGAACGCTTTCAGAGACGCAGGGAATCACTGGGATAGCACGTCTCTCTCACACACACACACACGCGCACACACACACACACGCACTCACACTCACACTCACACACCCACACGCACACACACGCTCGCACTCACACACATTCCCACATGCACGCACACGCACACTCACACACACTCTCACACACACACACACGCTCACTCACACACACACACGCACACACACACACACGCTCGCACACACACACACACACACACACGCTCACACTCACTCACACTCCCACACGCTAACACGCACACACACTCGCACACACGAGCACACGCACATGCTCACACTCACTCGCGCACACACGCACACACAGACATACCCTCACACACCCACACGCTCGCACACTCTCACACAATAACACGCACGCACACTCACTCTCACACATTCACATGCACTCACACACACACACACGCTCGCACTCACTCACACACACACTCACGCGCTCGCGCTCACACACACACACACTCAGTCACGCGCACGCACGCTCTCACTCACACACACACGCTCACACTCACTCACTCACGCACGCACACACATACCCTCACACTCACACACACACTCACACACACACACACACATTACTGAAATGCATGCAGATGTTTTACTTTCCATTCATTCTCATTATTGCAATACAGTTATTGTGATTAAAAATCCACTAATTAAAGCACAACCACTACCAATGATGTTTAAATACTTTATAATGGTTTTCCACATTACAGCAATCTATTTTTTATTGCATTATATGCATGTTGAGAACTGGAGTAAAAAATTAATAGTTTTTAACATAATTTTATAGTAATGAGAATTGGTTTTAAATTATGGTAATACCAGTTGGGGGGGGGGGGCACAATTCATTAAATATCAATACAAACATTACAGTAATAACATTATAGTAATGAGAATTGGGGGGAAATTAAATTAATGTTTTTTTACAGTGATGATAATTTTGTACATTATCGTAGGGCTGTGTGATATATGGCAAAAAAATTTAATCTGATTTTTTTTTTAAATGTATCTTGATTTATGATTTGTAACTAGTCAACTTGAAAATATAACTACAACACGATGTATTAATCTTCAAGTTAAAGATAATTCTATTCAAGTGCAGCACACATCGTTAGCTGTCATCGTTAAACAAATCACTTATTAAATATCTTTGCAGAAAAGATGCATGAACTACAACCACATCTTGTGCAAACGTATTATATATTCAGAAATAATACGAGGAAAATGCTTTAAAAAACTCAAGTCAAGGTGATTCAAATTCAAAAT
>QVTF01006487.1:140000-202976 GCA_003573665.1 Oxygymnocypris stewartii
CCAATCAGAGATAGTGAAGGGCGGACCCCCCCTCTGATTGGCCGTGGTCCAGATATTCCTGTATGTGTGTGTGTGTGTGTGCGTTTGAAGATGCGTGTGCTGCTGCTGTCAAACAGAGAGAGAGGTTAGTAACGTTAGTAGAGATGCTCGCAGCTCTTTCTCTGAATCTGCTCTGTTCAGTGAACGTCTGACAGTCCCTCCAGGATTATGCGATCGCTGAATTTATCGCAAAATCAAGCAAACTCCGCTATTTTCCAAATTGCCGCAGATTTTGCGCTTAGACGCGTCTTGTGACGTCATCGCAATGCGCATTCAGTCAAAGAAAGGTTGTTTCTCAGTTCCAAAAATGGAATGAACAGCTTTGCGTTCTCATCATGCCCGATTTACAAGAGCTACATCGGACAAACGAACCGAAAGCGGAACAAATCCACGCTACTCGTTTGGGCTACAGACCGTTTATCTGCTCGGACCGGAGCCGCGGGCTGCTCTAGATCACGCGACACCGTTATACACAGCGCTGGGAGATACAGTGAAGAAAGTAGAATCAATAACATCTCTGTCAGATCTTGTGAGAAGCATTCAAATTCGGCACAGAATTATGTTAAAGCTACAGACATCAGAACAAACGCCACTGATGTGGAAACCAGGATAAACATTGTTCAATAAACACATCTCCACCATTCACCATGGATTTAATATAACTAACGTTACAGGAACAACTTGTGGCAGAAATGGTCTAATGTCTTAAACTGTTTTTAAATGCTTCACACAACTTTTCCCAGCACTTCAAAGCTTTAAGTATTACCAAATTTTAAAGTTATTTTTAATGTGATGACATTATTTGTTCATCCTTCTTCATAGGTTGCCCCATTTATAAAACTAAAAGTTTCATAATGTAGGAAAGCAAACACTTATTTAAAAATAAAAAATACATTAAATTACTACTATTAGATGGCTGCAGAGAAGTACTTATAGGCTTATCAGCCATTTCCACTCCCTAATATATATATATAAAATTATATTTAGACATTATAAATGACATTGATAAAAGTTAATTTTGAACTGCATCTCAACTCCCCAGACAGCACAAGTATATCTGTAAGACGTCTGCTAAAGATCTGGGAAACATCTGCTGTGTAATCTGATAAACATCTCGGAAGCAGTTTTACATGCATTTAATAAATCTCTATTTGATATTTACATCTACTGGAAACATATTAGAGACGTATTGCAGATGAGCAAACACACTTAAAAATACCTCTTGAATATGTAAATGTAGACATCTCTGAGATGTACATGTGTGATTAGGGTGAGTGCTTTACTGTCAGGTGCTGGTTCTGTAGAACTTAAAGGCACTGGTGCTGGTGTCCTCAAATGCTAGTCTGGAGCCCTACAATGTTTCTCGAAGTCAGAAAAGTCATAACAATATTAGAAGAATGTTGTCTGTGGTATATTTTGAAGGATTTTTTAATAGGTTTAAGGGGAGGGTTTGAGAAGCACTGCACTAGAGCATCCCTTCATTCAGACACAGTGGAAGATCTGATATGAATCGGTGTAGAGGAGTCAAGTCTGGAAGATGTTGATGCTAGAGAGAGTGGTCAGCTGGTTTAGCCGAGGTCAAAGATCAAGAAGGACAAACTACAGGAGTTGGCCACCTGAGGGGCATGTGATGTGACTGCAATGGAGGAAAGTCCATAAGACATTGAGCCATGAGATGTTCAGTTTGACAGCCTTACAACACTTAATTTAGATTTTATTTATCTTGAGATGTTTTAAGTTTAAATATTAGCTCAGTGAAGCACTTTAAGCACCAACACTTTTTCAGTAAGTTACCTTTCTTGTAGAATTGTGCTTCAAATAAAGAACGTTATGTTGACCAGATTGTTAGTTAATTGTTTACTAGTCAATATTGCCTATATGAAAATTTGGGTGCACCTAACTTTTGTGCTGGTGCACCTAAGAAAAAAAGTTAGGCGCACCAGTGCACCCAGTGCAAAAAGTTAGTCTAGAGCCCTGCACAGTCTTGAGAAAACAAGATTGATAAAAACACGACATGACACAAAATGCCTAGAAATCCCCCAAAAAAGCATGCGTGTATTTCCTTGGGTGAGTCGAGTATCTCCGGCTGTCATGACAGACAGATGACAGACGTGAATGAGATAAACAACAGATATAGAAGTGCATGGATTGCAGTTAGTCTTATGTTTTTGATTATTCTTCTCTGGGTAAAGGTGGACTGAACTGCACCACTAATGAACCAATGGCCACGGTCAAGATCTCCGTTAAATACATTTCAGTTTGTTTTTCATCAGAACAACAACATTCTGTGATGATTCAATAAAACTAAATACAAGTTTGATGCTAAACAATTATTCCCTGCCATTATATAGAGACCATTTGTGTACATTTCCTTTTGTGGTCCAAATATGAAGGGCATTTGGCAATAAAACTAAAAAAGAATTGATTTCTTTTCATTTTTGGGTGAAGTAACCCTTTGTCTTGGAGTGTAAATGCAAACGAGTACACCTGCCTCTTATTCCACGTAATGTGAAATGTGTTCCTTTGTTGCTCAAAGAACTTGCGTTTTGTAGAAGATTGCACTTGTATAACTACATTTTTTTATTCATATTTTCATTAAGGTACCTTAAAGTACATGTGATTTTTAAAACTGTTCTTCTGTGTTCAATGAGAAAAGAGCAGCAAGTGGTCACGGCCTTTATTTTAACTGTTTTTTTATTTATATATCTATTTTAATTGTTTATTTTGCAATAAATAATTTTCAAATTTGCAGTAAGTAATTTGCATTTCATAAGAAAAGGTGTTCTATCCAGATCTTTTTATATATATACATATATGAATAAAACTTTTTTGAGAGAGACACAGAGAAAGAGACACAGAGAGAGAAAGAGAAAGAGAGAGAGAGAAAGAGAGAGAGCGAGAGAGAGACGGAGAAAGAGAGAGAAAAACACAGAGACAGAGACAGAGAGAGAAAGAGAGAGAGAGACAGAACATCTCACAGAGAAAGAGAGACAGAGAAAGAGAGAGAGAGAGAGAGAGAGAGAGAGAGAGAGAGAGAAAGAGAGAGAGAGAAAGAGAGAGAGAGAGAAAGAGAGAGAGAGAGAGAGACGGAGAAAGAGAGAGACGGAGAAAGAGAGAGAGCGAGAGAGAGAACCAATGCATAAATATTGGTATATATTCATATTTGTCAAATATAGATTTTTTGGAGCTACATAACCCAGCTCTAATGGGAAAGAGTCTTGAATCTTTATTACACCCTTTTATATTAAAATATTTACAGACAAGTTGTTCATACGACTGTGGTTCAATGGTAAGATCCTGCAGTTTCACTGTGTGTGTGTGTGTGTGTGTGTGTGTGTGTGTGTGTGTGTGTGTGTGTGTGTGTGTGTGTGTGTGTGTGTGTGTGTGGTGCGTTATCTCATTAGTGTTTGGCTGTGTGACTATCTGAGCCCTTCTCTCTGTGAGACACCTGCACACTCCATAATCTGACTAATGCCACAGAAATCCACCCGCTGCCCCCGGAGGAGCACAAGTGTGTGTGTGTGAGAGTGTGTGTGTGTGTGTGTGTTATCTCATTAGTGTTTGACTGTGTGACTATCTGAGCCCTTCTCTCTGTGAGACACCTGCACACTCCATAATCTGACTAATGCCACAGAAATCCACCCGCTGCCCCCCGGAGGAGCACGTGTGTGTGTGTGTGTGTGTGTGTGTGTGTGTGTGTGTGTGTGTGTGCGTGCCTGTGGTATGTGTGTGTGTGTGTGTGTGTGTGTGTGTGTGTGTGTGCAAGTTAATGCATTATTCAACATATGGTGGCATTTTATTTTCCCATAAACATAATTTGTTATCAGAGTGTGACTGAATGCTGTCATATGACATCAACTGATTGTCCAGTGCTCCATATACAGCATCACTCCACATGCACTACTGCAGTATGTTTACTGTGATGAAGTACTAAATCTGTGATTCAAGATAATGCTCATGCTGCCCACCCCGAGCTAACAATCCTAAAGTCTTAAAGCAGATACAGAATAAACTCTGAGCTTTACGCCACAGGCTTAATTCATTATTTCAGATCATCTGGTTCAATCTGTGCACTCATCCCAACCCACTACAACAAATCCAGCAATTACACTAGAGAAGTAATCACTTTAAACGCGACAGAAATAGCAGCAAGTCAGGCTAATGACTAATAACCTGTAATTAACAGGTGCATGAGGATATTGTGCTGCACACACATTGACGAGGTCTCTTTATTGTGCTTCAGAACTGAATGAACTTCACTCCGAGCACCGAATGTCTTACCGTGTCTCAGGTTGGTCCAGTCGACGGAGGAGAAGAATGGATGCGAGCGCAGACCCTCGTATCCCAGACGCTCCCGCGATCCACAAAACAAACTCTGCAGCAGGTCCACAAACTGAGCGCTGGCTTTGGGTTCCTCTGGAAACTTCAGAAAACGCTGGGAGCAGAACACAAGCAAGAGAGCGTCGATTTTCATATTCAGAGTTGGGTGATATAGTTTTAATATAACTCATTTGACTGCATTGACACTCTCGGAAAATAACTAATTGAGCTGGATGATAACTTGCAACACTGACACTGCTATTGATCTGAAATTAGTTAAATAATGACACTAGTCTTCTGCATGAATTTGTTTCATAACTGCTAAATCTTACAGCATTGACACGGTTATATTCCTGTTTATTCATGTGAAGGGGTGGGGGGTGGGGTGGGGGGGGGGTACATAGTAAAGAACTGTAATTCCTTAACCTTCCTCCAATTTTGTTGATGAGAACACTCTCAAATTAAATCTCAGAGTGTGCACTTTAAGCCCATATTCAGAAAATAACTGTAACTTGAATATGTTTTGGTCAGCAGCTAAAAAAAATTGTGCCGTGTCCAAATAAATATGGACCTGACTGTATATTTTGATATTTCTGAATATTCAGCATGTCTTGGTATTTACGTATTAACACATTTTTAGAATTAAGTCTCACTTCCAGGAAACTGAAAAAAAACTAAATAAAATAAAAAATGAAATATTTTACGCGACAAGTAAAACAGTATAATTATTAAAAGTTAAATATAATGATGGAATTATTCCACATCGTTTATCATTGAATAAATATATGGAATCATGCATTATACATATGCATTATAAAACCACATATTTTTATAAAAAATGTGTGAAGCAAAATGCAAACAAATCCGTGAATCCGTGTTCTGAAGCTACTCGTTAAAACACGTTTTCTTGGAAGACACACAGTGATTCAGACTGAGCTGCTCGAGTCACCTGAAAGTTCAGGATGTTGTTGATGGTTTTTGTGGACGTGCCGTCAGCGAAGGGCGATTTCATGTAGATCATTTCATAAGCGATGACGCCCAGGGACCACCAGTCGCTCTCGGGGCCGTAGCTGCACGTCGGCCCTCCGTTGAGCGCGGACAGGATCTCGGGGGCCAGGAAGTCCTGAGCGCCCACCGGGAGTTTGGAGCACGTCACCTGCCCCAGATAACAACACACCATTCAATTCTGACTGTTTAAAGCCGTCACATGATGCGATTTCAAGTGTTTCTTTCTCTTTGGAGCGTTACAAGCTGATTGTGCATAGATGAGATCCCTGATGTTACAAAGACTAAAGTCTCAATAAGTTAAGACTCTGCCACGCCCTCCTAAAACGGCTCGTTTAAACACGCCCCCACATGTCTACATCACGATGTGGGAAGATCTGGGCAATGCATGGTTTCAGAAACACAGTAGTGTTGATGCAGCCGTGTCAGGGAGACGCTGTGTTTCTAGGTGAAAGCTAAAGCACTTTATTTGGCCTTATAAAAATGGATGCAATTAGGAAACATTGAGATTACTTGCAAGATAACAGTAATGTATTTTATGGATGAGCGTTTCGTGAACCTAGGAGAGGAGCTCCTAGACCTTGCTCTGACAATCTGGTGCTTCTGAATCAGCGACTATGTTTTGTTATTAGTTTAAGTATTTGCTATTGACTGTTCAAATGTGGAGTTTTGCATGTGTGTGTGTGCGTGTGTGTGTGTGAGAGAGAGAGTGTGTGTGTGTGTGTGTGTGTGTGTGTGTGTGTGAGTGTGAGTGTGAGAGTGTGCGTGTGAGAGAGAGAGAGAGAGTGTGTGTGAGTGTGAGTGCGTGTGAGAGAGAGTGTGTGTGTGAGTGTGAGAGTGTGTGAGTGTGCGTGTGAGAGAGAGAGAGAGAGTGTGTGAGTGTGAGTGTGTGCGTGTGAGAGAGAGTGTGTGTGTGAGTGTGAGAATGTGAGAGAGTGTGTGTGTGAGTGTGAGAGAGTGTGTGTGTATGAGTGTGAGAGTGTGTGTGTGTGTGAGAGTGTGTGTGAGTGTGCGTGTGAGAGAGAGAGAGAGTGTGTGAGTGTGAGTGCGTGTGAGAGAGAGTGTGTGTGAGTGTGAGAGAGAGTGTGTGTGTGTGAGTGTGAGAGTGTGTGTGAGTGTGTGAGTGTGTGTGTGTGTGAGAGAGAGAGAGAGAGTGTGAGTGTGTGTGCGTGCGTGCGTGTGAGAGAGAGTGTGTGTGTGAGTGTGAGAGTGTGAGAGAGTGTGTGTGTGTGTGTGAGAGTGTGAGAGAGTGTGTGTGTGTGTGTGAGAGAGTGAGAGAGTGTGTGTGTGTGTGTGTGTGTGTGTGTGTGTGTGTGTGTAAATAATAAACTTTAAAAAGCATCATATGACCCCTTTAAAGTGGACGTGAAACATGGTCCAACATCACATTTAAACATTGAGCTCATATCAAACTCAGGGCGCACATGACCGGTCCTCCCTGAACCGAACGAAAGAAAGGTTCCTCTCTGAATGACATCTTACCGTTCTGTTAGCGCTCAGTCTGGCTGCTGATCCAAAGTCCGCCAGCTTAATGTGACCCGTCCGGTCGATCAGAACGTTCTCTGGTTTAACATCTCTGACAAAACAAATGAATGTGGACAAGAAACAAGAACGAGAGGATTAACCACAATGAGAAAAAGTCATTTCTATTCTAACACACATTTAGTTCTAATGCTTCATTACAGCCTCTCTGTAAAGACTATAAAAGGTGCAGTGTGTAGATTTTGGCGGCATCTAGTGGTTAAAGTTGTGTATTACAACCAACGGCTCAGTCCCCCCCCCCCCCCCTCCCGTTAGAGAAGCTACGGTGGGCGATACAGGGCTAAGATGCCGTCGTCTGAGACTGCAGAGACCAATGAGGTTTCTTTACAAAGGTAAATTAAGCACAAATTAATATTAGTTGTTCATCCTTGGGCCAGTGTTTTTACGCAAGAACAACACGTGCTCTGTAGAGTAGTTTGTCCGTTTAGGGCTGCCGTAGAAACACAGTGACGACGTCCATGTAAGCGGACTCGCGGTGTATGTAAATATAAATTACTCATTCTCAGGTAATAAAAACATAACGGTTCATTATGTAAGGTCTTTATACTCCTCTGAAAACATAGTTATGTATATTACATTGCATTTCAGTCTATAGATCATCCTAAATATTACACAGTGCACCTTTAAAACTGTATTCTAGCAATTTATAATAGGTAATATTAACCTTTAAGAGGTAAACTAATGTAGAATTGAGTCTTTCCTCCAGGGAACTAATAAATAAACTATACTAAACATTCACAATTACTCTCTTACAGGAAAAATAACATGAAATACACCCAAACACACAACATGTGCTCAACAGAAAGAGACTGTCTAATACCTGTCTAGCAATAGACAATAGCAAATCATGTTAATGGCTGGGTCAGACTAAAGGATTTAGTGTGTTTCGGTGTGTGTTTGGTTGTACCTGTGCACGTATCCCATCTGATGGAGCGAGTGAACGGCCTGCACGAGCTCCGCCAGGTAAAACTGAGCCATAGACTCGTCTAACTGATCTTCATATCTGTTCATCAAGGCCACGAGGTCCCCGCCGGGCAGAAACTCCATCACCTGGACACAACATGAACAGCATCTGATGCAATGATTCAGTCAAAAACAGTGAGAGAATATAATCTGTCAGCGCTCAAAAGCTTCTGGACACTTCAGTCACACTTAAAAAACATGGTAAATATCATGACAAAAATACTAAACGGATGTGTTTTCTTCATCACCTTTACATTTAATCAGCTAGGGTTCTGAAACCTATTTTACAAATGTTTAGTTTGTAACGTGTGCATGTACAAGCTTTCGTTATAAATGACACGTTTGATATTTTCAGGCATGTGATCAGCTAGAGACAAAAAAATGGAATTCTGACCACGCCCCCAACCACGCCCACATGACACGCCCACAAGCCACGCCCCAACACACTTTATATTGTATCACATTAAAATATATATCTTAAACAGTAAGAATGCATACTATTGTCATATAAAAAATCAAAAGCAGCACTTAATCATGATAACAATATAATATAATAAAGTACTATAAGATATTATTGTAAAGTATATAGTATATAGAAATGCTATTATTCTTAAAGTACCTGCCAAAAGTTTGGAAATATTACAATTAATGATTCTGAAATAAATATTTTCAGCTCATCAAGGCTGAATTTATTTGATTAGAGTAATACAAATTAAAATAAAACAGCAATATTGTGAAATAGAATTACAAATAAAAAAAATCTATTTTAATATATTATAAAACGTAATGTTATTCCTGTAATGCAAACCATAATTTACAGTTTTCGGTGTCAAAATCATTAGAAATATTCTCAATTTATTTGACTCTCAAGAAACATTTATGATTGTTATCAATATTGAAAACAATTTGCTGATTAATATTTTGTGTGGAAATAGTGATGCATTTTATTTTTCAGGATTTTTTGATAAATATAAAGTTTAATGAACAGCATTTATTTCCATATGTAAAATATATTAATTATATTTTTTAATGCATTTATTAAATAGAAATCATTTAAATATCTTCACTCACTTTAATCACTTTCATGCATGAATACAATTATTAATTTCTCTCTTTTTTTAAATCATATACAAACGTTTGATTGGTATCATTGTTCCACACAAAAATATTAAGCAGCAAAACTGTTTTCAACATTGATAATAATCAGAAATGTTTCTTGAGCAGCGAAGCAGCATATTATTATGATTTCTGAAGATCATGTGACACTGAAACCTCTCTTTGTAAACAACATATTTATAAATGTTTCTATTTTCCATTTGTATCCGATGCAATGACAGTCCGAGTGCCCCAGAAGTGAATGTAACGAGCACATAACGAGTTTACAGTGATCTTGCGTAATAATCACCTGTAAGTGAATCTATTACTGCACAAAACATCTCTGTCGTCTGATTGGTTTAATTAGCAGCCACTCGTCTCGATCACATTCGAAATAAAAGCTAGTGATTACTAGAGATCGACCGATATATCGGTTTACCGATATTTAAGCATTTTACCATAATCGGATATCGGTTTTGTAAAAAAAAAAAAAAAAAAAAAAAATTGTACTTTTTTTTATTTGTCACATACACAATTATACAGAGTACAACCAGCAGTGAAATGTTTTTAACCAGCAGTGAAATCCTTCTAATTAGACAATTAGCTTAAAACTGCTTCGTGAGAGAGTGGCGTATGTGCAAACCCAAAGAGAGCGGTGTGAATGCCGCAGGTTAATTATAGGCGCAGTATCAGCCCCAAACCATACCGCAGGCTCAAATTACTGATGTATGAACCTCACAGACTCCAGCAGCACAAGAATCAACACATGCAAATGTATACGGTTAATTATTTATTGTGATTATTTGGTGATTTACAGCAGCGCTGCATCTCTAATTGAGCATCGGCAGAGTCTCGTCTGACTCATGCATCAATAAAGCATTTTATAGCCATTTTACTGGAATAGAACATAATAATGATCATAATCATTCAAATTATGTCCCGAAATTACAGAGATATTATATAAGACAGCCACGTGAAGCATGTGGAGAAAACGACTCGTTCTCTCATTAAAACACACACACACACACACACACACTACACACACACACACAGAGACAGAGACACACACACACACACACACACACACAGACACACACACAGACAGACACACACAGACACACACACACACACACACACTACACACACACACACACACACAGAGACAGAGACACAGACACACACACACAGACACACACACACAGACAGACACACACAGACACACACACACACACACACACACACACACACACACACAAACACACACACACAGAGAGACACACACACACACACACAGACAGACACACACACACACAAACACACAGAGACACAGACACACACACAGACACACAGACACAGACACACACACACACACAGACACACCTTTAATTCATCTACTCACAATGTTACATGCAACACACAGCAATTCTGTCATTTTCTCCTGTATCTCGTGAGCATTTCCACCACAGCTCAGATGATTTGTTGTATTTTATTACATTCTGGAATAAATTGTCTGATTTCTTGGTTTCGCTGAAACTAATTTCAGAGCATTTATGCATCCCAAATACACACACAATAATTGTATAAGCAGTGATGATGATCTGTTTTCATCACGTCTCATGTTTCTCGCTCTCCTCTGACAGTCATGTGTCCTGGGGAAATAAGTGCACTAACTTTTGATCAATCATAAGAGACAAAACTGCTGTCAAAATCTGCATAAAATACACACGTTTTTCATAATGTCAAATATTAAATATGTTTTCATGACACAAAATAATGTATTTTTATATACAATTTCTATAAAACTATCATTTGTATTTTATACAAAAATAATATTGTATATGTTTATAAACAAAAAGACAATATAAATATAATTCAATTTATTATATATATCTCAAATGATAATATATTTTGTATATTTAATATAATGAATATAAATATATACAATTATAATAATTGTATTATATAAAATTATAATCAAATATTTTTTTTATTTGTCACACACACACACAAACACACACGTCAAATGATGCTAAATATGTTATTATAATACAATTTTCATTCAGAATATACACACACAGCATAACATATACTTTATTAATAATATACATTTATTGAATTATCTGAAATGAGATATTTTGTATATATATATATAATAGCCTGAATACAAATATGCAGTTATAAAAGTATTATATAATATTATAATTAAATCTGTAATAATTTTTTGAAATATTTACTTAAAATATGTAACAATTTTTATTTTATAAATTATTATCAATAATATTTATAAACAAAATTAATACATCAAATTAAATAAATACTTTATTACAATTATTATGCATTGAATTATATGCATACAAAAGGCAATGACATACAGGCCAGCCATTCAAATATAAATCTCACTGACAGCTACACAAACAGATTTCATCCTTCAACACAATCTAACACACTGATCACATAAACATCAAACACAACAAGCTCTTTTCCACCAAACACACACACACACACACACACACAACCCCCCCACCACACACACACACACACACAGACACACGCACACACACACACACACACACACGCACACACACACAACCACACACACAACCACAACCACACCCACACACCCCACACACACAACCATACACACGCACGCACACACACACGCCCCCACACACACAACCACAACCACACACACCCACACACAACCACACACACACACAACCACACACACACAACCACACAGACACATAACCACACACACACACACACACAATCATCATGAGTCCCTCGACTGCGTTCTTCATCAGAAACTTCCCTCCACACCGTTACTAAAGCTCAAACGTGCTCCTCACGTGCTCCAGATGAGATCTGCCCCGTGTGTGACGGCTCTGGGGCAAACCAGCACCACACAAACACACACACACACACACACGCCCACACAAACACACACACACACACACACACATGCCCACACAAATGAACATGAATGGAAAGCAAAGCCGGCGGGACACGAGCGTCATGCGCCGAATTCTAGCCCACGTATCCTAGCAACAAGCTAGAGAGGGTCTTTTTCAGTGCATCGCTCGGGTAGAGACAGATTACCCCTCTCTCTTTTACCGGGGGCGTCTGGAACGAGGGAGGAGGCAGAAATAGAAAACTGTCTCTTTAGTCACTTTGAGCTTCATGCGTTTGCCCTAATGAGAACTGGAAAGTCTCCACCACACCCCACAGATACCGCGTGGGGCGACAGCTAATCACAGTCTGTGCAATATTACACCAGAACACACATTACTGATACTGTAACACTGATTCCAAACAGACACGAGTGCTAAATATAGGAGTTCCCTATTAAACGCATCTAACTAATATAGTTTCATACACCGTGCTGTAATAATAACTGCTGCAGATGAACTATGAAGTATGATTATCTCCACAACAGTTTGAAGAGACACTAAAGCCTGACCAAATCTCTCAAATGGAAACGTTTAGATAAATTATATTTCAAAATGTTTGAATGGATGCACTTTTATTGAGTATCAAATATGATACAACAGGTTTTATGACTCATATAGACTGATAGAGTGAGAATATGGAGCAAAAATATGAATGTGCTGCAGATGCTGATATTAATAATGAAGTTCTGATGTTAGTGATGTAAATCAGTGAGATGTTTACAGTAGATTCTGATCTAAATATCGCTCTATATCTCCAGTAATGTGTCTCAGTAAGATGTAAACATATAATGATTGAGAGATAAAGATGTTTTGGAGGAACAGTGAACGTAACAAACGCTCCTCAGAAGATCCTGATGATATAAAACATGACGTAAAGCCGAGCTGCTTCAGAAAGAGTTCATCTGGAGATATTACTGCAGTTATTCTGATCAAAACCAGTCCAGATTTGACTCTGAAGCAGCAGCTGAACACTTGTACAATAGCTAAAAACACTAAACGATCAATCAGACGACAGACGTCATGGAGTGGATCGAGTGAATCGTGAGCTTTAGAAATGTGCATATCAAATATGATACAGTAGCTTTATAGGAAATGGTCATTTTGGGGAGAATCCATCAGTTCAATAAACCATAAGTTATAATGGAAAGTTTAACGAGTTTATTTTAATGAGGAATTTGCTGCTTTAAAATGCATCTGGTTTGGCGGATTATCAGTTTTCCCAAATTAGTTTATTAGTTTTTGATCAAAAAAGTTAATTTCGGTCTCATTTCCCACTTTCTTGTTTCTGCCTCTGCATTGTTTGGATTATGTATTTGTCTTACCGTTTTATGGATTCAAAAAGCGATCTTAAGGTATATAAAATATAAGTATTATTATTAACTGGTAGCGTGCAGCGTTCATTTTCAGTAACGTCTGATGATGCAAGAGTTGTTTTTAACTTGAATGTCTCTCTCTTCAGGAAATATTCTCTATAATTCTTTGAAGTAAACTTAATGTCCTCATCTTCAGGTCAGACTGTAGCTCGGTCTGTACACGGTTTGTACGGAGCAGGGCGAGAACACGGTGAACATTCGCTGTATAGTCACCCGGCACGATCACAAACATCCATTAGAAAGACCGGTGACACGCTCCCACTCCACACAAAGGGAGGTTTAGATAAATAAAGCAGCCGGATCATGTTTTTCCATCCTCTTAAAGGTGAAGTGCATCATGGATGTTAAAAACACATCCATCTACATCTATTATGAACCAACACAAATCAAAACAATACATCCTTTGCTATGTGGCACTCACACGTGCAGTTGCATGAGGAAAATGCAGTCTTTTAAAGAACAGAATTACACTATTAGGCGAGTTAGATTACATACTCACTTTTATTTCTGGCGAAATGAAAACATTAATCTCAGTTTCGGTGTATACTAAATATAGTAACCCTATAATAATTCCCATCCAAGATGTCCAAGGATGCTCTGATACTCATGCAGTTTCATTTACAGATTGGAAATGTGTTGCATCAGATGTCTTTTAAACTATTAAGACCACGATATACTTCAAACGAAATCGAAGAATCGTCAAACTAATATGACGTCAGTTTGAACAAAATCAGGCTGAAAGAAGTTGGTTTTGAGTTCGTTTTGGCTTCTCAACACCTTTGAGCTACCATTGGTCCGTGGTGATGACGCAATCGGTGGGCGTGTCCTGAAGCTCCGCCTTTCCCCCGGTTTGTTTCTCATTCAACAAAGACCAGGCAGGAGAACAACAACATCTCCAAGTCACTCGCAGCATAAACACACCGAGCTGCCACAAATATATCCGCACCTGAACAAATCTCTCGCAGGGAGACTTTCACGATTCAGAGAAAGCCTAGAAAGAAATCGTCTGTCGACGATGACGTAGAGAAACATCAGAAGCAAGTTTTCTTAAAGCCATGAAAATAATAAAACTAAAAGATATAATGTAGCAAGTACCAAATACATGCGTTTCAAATAAATGTTACAGCACTGCTGCTGCTGCTGTTCTTTCAATTAGCACATTTAAAAGTATACAGTAAACGAAATGCCAAAAGAATATACTAGTGCTGGGCGGTATACCGGTTCATACCGGTGTTTATTTTTCTTATGATATGAATTTTTTAAAATTAAGTCACTTTAAGGAGTCAAACGTCACCTTAAGAAGGCTAATTTTTGATCAGAATGTTTTATTATTGATCAGAAGATGCTCCTAAATTGTTTAAATTAGGAGGAAAAGTGCTCCTAATTACAAGAAGAAAAGCACGGCTCTTAAACTGTGTGTGTGACTGTAGCCGTATGGCTGTGGAATGGGTTTGGCCGAGGAAATATTTACAGTCAAAATATAGTTTTTAGCTTTAACCCCTGTATTTAGTGTGGCTTTTTTCTACAACATTCACTCATCGTGACACTAAAATATGGCATTGTAAGTCAATCTACTGCAGTTTTTCCTCAGTCAGTAGAAAATGTGGTTAACACCCGCTCATGCATGAAAAAAAAAATACCATCATATACCGTGATACCGGTATAGTTTAGAAAAATAACGTGATATACATTTTTGGTCATACCGCCCAGCTCTAGAATATACAATAATAAACCTTTGTTTTTTATCAAATTATGACAACTCATAATACATACAAATGTGTAATAATTGATCCAGTTTGATAAAAGATCTAGATACACCATCGTTGTTGTGTTTAGGGCATTCGCAGCGACACGTTTACATTAATCTCCTTAGGGGGGGGTTCGAATGTTCGGAAACAGTATACCATATACCAAAACTTATTTTTGCCCCCAAACCAAGAACGAAAAGGAACATTGTCTGAGGTATATCGGGACCTTTAGCTGGCTCAGATCACATAATCCCACCTGAAAGCATTGTTCAGAGCAGAGGAAAGCTGGAGAATATCTCCTCCTCCGGGTTAAAGACTCACCAGACAGACGTGGTCCTGGTCCTGGAAAGCGTGCTGGAGCTGAGGGATCCAGGGACTGGAGTTCAGGGCCAGGACGCTTCGCTCTTCCTCAAAGAACACCACCTTCACAAGACAGAAGAATGAGATGCTGATATACATGCAACAGATACGAATTAACTCATTTAGTGGATGCTTTTATCATGGTGAAAATCATCCTGGAGTAACCTGAGATTGATTTCTTGCTCAAGGACAGTGATTGCACTGAACACCGTTTATTCACTGAAGCACGTTGCACACAAAAATAGCAAGAGCTAGCGGAAAACCAGCAGTGTTTTACAGTCACGTTATCGAAACTTTGCAGGCACAAACGATTTAATGTCAACAATATTGCGTTAAGTAATTACGTTACTTAGTTACTTTTTATGGAAAGTAATGCGTTGCGTTACTTCCGCGTTACTTTTTAAATATGAGCAGGGCTTGATTGTTTGTTTTTAATACAAGAAGTTATATTTATAGCAAATATAAAAGCTTTCACACCAAAAAGTGTAATGAATAAATTTTCTAGTAAATTAAAAAGTAATGCGTTACTTTACTAGTTACTTGAAAAAAGTAATATTATTACGTAACTCGTGTTACTTGTAATGCATTACCCCCCCAACACTGCTTGTCAGTAGTGTAACGATTTATGAAGCACAGCTCACATATTGTATTTTTGTTTAGTGCTCAGAAACATGTCCTAACACTGAACACTGAAAGTGAAATGACATCGGGACTCTATTAATATTTTAATAAAAAGACATGAATAAGCAAAAACAATAGATTTTTTAAATCACCAAGACATTTTTAATTTTCAGGATTTTATATTTTTTTAACCAAACTTTGTATAAAGATGATTCTAAACTACGTTATAATGGAATTATTTGATATAGCATTTTTATTTATGCAAAATGTGTGTAAAATTGCCATAAGCGAGTTTTCTCATTATATACAATGTATCTATAAACTAACTCTAATTTGCATATTAATGTGTTTTTGGGGCAATGTGTAAGGAAAAAAGAAGTGTAATAATGGGAGTAATAATTGACAGGATTTTCATTATAATATAAAATATTTCATATTTATTATTAATTTGTAGCGTCTCTCAAATTGCGTAATAAACATGCTTTTAGTCCCGGTGTGCTCATATGACGACATGTATGAAATCAACGCCATGTTTCGGGAAAGAAAGTCATATTTTGATTTGTAACCCCAGAACATTTTCCTGAGATGTTGATGACACACAGCTTAAAAATGTAATATTTCCATATGAGTGTCACTAAATTAACATCAGCCATTTTTGAAGACCAAGGAGAGGGAGTGGTCACAGTGAAACAATAGTATCTCTGAAAGGCTCTGTACAGGACATCCAGTCTTAAAACTGTGGCATATATAGTCTCATACGAGGCCGCAGGGACTTGCTAAACTAAATGAATCGTCAGTCTAGTCCACATCACTCTCGGTCAGGACGTAACGCTTCAGGTTTGGAGGAGACTCACATTGTCCCGTGAACGCAGGCTGGTCTTGTCCATGATCTTCATGGCGTACACGTCTCCTGTAGCTTTCTCCTTCACCACCCGCACCTCGGAGAACTGTCCCCTTCCCACGATGCCCCTCACCTCAAAATCCTTCATACCAGGAAGCAGTTCCTGAACTTCAGCCACCACTTCAGCATCTGACAAACACAAACGGTCACAACACAACAAAAACAAGGACTATTTGACTGATTACATATAAAGTCTAGAGGTATTTGACCCATCCAAGTGCACACACACCTGGAGCAGTGGACACACACACAGTAGTGAAAACACACACACCTGGAGCAGTGGACACACACACAGTAGTGAACACACACACACCTGGAGCAGTGGACACACACGCAGTAGTGAAAACACACACACACACACACAGTAGTGAACACACACACACCTGGAGCAGTGGACACACACACAGTAGTGAAAACACACACACCTGGAGCAGTGGACACACACACAGTAGTGAACACACACACACCTGGAGCAGTGGACACACACGCAGTAGTGAACACACACACACCTGGAGCAGTGGACACACACGCAGTAGTGAAAACACACACACACACACCTGGAGCAGTGGACACACACACAGTAGTGAACACACACACACACATCTGGAGCAGTGGACACACACACAGTAGTGAAAACACACACCTGGAGCAGTGGACACACACACAGTAGTGAACACACACACACACACACCTGGAGCAGTGGACACACACACGGTAGTGAAAACACACACACCTGGAGCAGTGGACACACACACAGTAGTGAAAACACACACACCTGGAGCAGTGGACACACACACAGTAGTGAAAACACACACACCTGGAGCAGTGGACACACACACAGTAGTGAACACACACACACACACACACACACACACACCTGGAGCAGTGGACACACACACACACACCTGGAGCAGTGGACACACACACACACACCTGGAGCAGTGGACACACACACGGTAGTGAAAACACACACACCTGGAGCAGTGGACACACACACGGTAGTGAAAACACACACACCTGGAGCAGTGGACACACACAGTAGTGAAAACACACACACCTGGAGCAGTGGACACACACACAGTAGTGAAAACACACACACCTGGAGCAGTGGACACACACACAGTAGTGAACACACACACACACACCTGGAGCAGTGGACACACACACACACACACCTGGAGCAGTGGACACACACACACACACACCTGGAGCAGTGGACACACACACACACCTGGAGCAGTGGACACACACACACACCTGGAGCAGTGGACACACACACACACCTGGAGCAGTGGACACACACACACACCTGGAGCAGTGGACACACACACACACCTGGAGCAGTGGACACACACACACACCTGGAGCAGTGGACACACACACACACACCAGAATGTTAATTTTCAGCAGTTGTTTGTTGTTGTTAAGACGACTGAAAGTGAAGAATGGACTTCACTCTTTATAACAGTAAATAAATATCGGTTCTGAATATCGGTTATCAGGTACATAAACATGCAAATAATTGATATCGGTATCGGTTATAAAAAGTCAATATCGGTCGATCATGATAAAGGCGCTTACATTTATTGAGGAAGCTGGCCACGTGTTTGATGTTCGTGAGCTCTGGAGCGGCGCACTCTTGATAGAGCAGCAGAAAAGCATCGATCAGAGCTTCTCTGGAAACTACATGACCTCCTGTAGAGCACTTTCCCTGAAAAACACAAACATTCATGTATATGTTTCGCTGGAGCATGTCAAGATCATATCACAAAATATAATGCATTTTTGTTTTAGAAAACCAGAAGAGGTGTCGTATTCTCCCTTAATCAGCAGAAAAACACCACAAAGACGTGATTTCTGTCTCAATCGGTGCCATATTACAGATATTCGTTCAATTCTCAGCACTTTTTCACATGCATGAATGATTCAAGGCTTTATTTTATGCCCAGTCCTGATTTGCACTTTTGACACTCCTTTGAAGAGCGCAAATTAAATTATGCATTTTGAATAATTTTTGTCATTAAATAAGTGCATTAATATATATAAACACACAAATATAAAATATGAAAAAAAAAAATGGACTTTTCACAAGCGTGTTTAACGGTCATCAGCATCGTAAATCCTCACAAGTTTTTCTTATTTGTATTATTTACTTATTTTTTAAATGCGAGTATATTTAACACTATTATTTGTATTATATTTAATTTACATTGCATCTAAAATCCAGTTAGTGCTAACGCGAGGGTGTTTCTAATGCAGCGTCTATGGGAGGGATGTAAATCTCTATTCTTCTCCTTTGATTGAAAGCCGTGAAAACACCATCGTGGGGTTTTTCTTTTGACATTTGAGCAAAAATATATCCGCGGTACTCTCCCAATCACTGCTCGAGTTAACCCAACTACGACGACTTCTGCTGCAGAGAAACACGGAAATATGAAAAAGGTCCATAATAATAATAATGCATTTTATTCAAAGGACAGCATACAGTTGAATGATACTAATAAAATACAAGACAACAGTGTAATAAAACAACAGCTGTTCATAAAAAAGCTGATTTAAATAGATTTATTTATTCACTTTTTAACACATGCATTAAATCTATTTTCAAGGCAATGTCTGAATAAATTATGCAAGGTATACAATTAACAAAAAGTTATAAGAGACATTTCAGATGTGCAGTTTAAATACATAGATACGTTTTAAGACTCAATTTAAAAGTAGTAAGACAAACTTGTAAAAAAGCGGATTTTTTTATTGATATTTTAAATGCAGCATCGTCAAAAAAGGTAATATTAGACCAAAACAGCAGATTTTTCCTTCCAGAAGCAGAGCCGTGTCACGTTTTACAGCAAAGCTTTATATTCAGATATAGACAAACACAAGACAAGACCAGCTGTGATCATGAACCACATTAACTCAATTAAGACCCACCAAATGATGAAGCGCAGGTTTCTTTCACACGCTGATGTATTTTCTGCTCAAAACAATGACTGTAAAAGAGTACTAGCTTTGATCGGACGTACAAGTGTTTATTCAGACAAGATGACATCTTCAATATCTGTCGTTCTAAATGCTAATGTCTCATATCTCAGTGGTGTGCTGTTATACGCTGATCTCAAGCATGTGATGAGAGCTCACCTGCAGCAGCTGATTGAGTCGAGCGCAGCGGCTGGTGATGGAGTCGACTGCACACAGATCTTTAACACTGCCGTGGCCTCCATATTTAAACTTCAACATCACTGCAGGACAAACATGAGCACTACAGTCAATACAACACTGTGACTGTGTTCAAATACAAGCCAGCTGCCTGTCCAGATGGGAATATGTGGCTGTGATGTCCCAACATGCTTCCGAGTAGTTTATTAAGACCTTTCAGAAAACCTCATTTGAAAAAAGAAAAGTTTTCATACCCCATTGACAATAAATATATCTTGATTTAAGAATGTTTCAATATTTCTATTGGAAGACTACTGAGGAAGATAATTATTATTATTTGTTTTCAGTGCATGCAACATTTAATGGCATTACTTAATGAGTATAAGACTTGATGCTCCAATTTAAGACCTTTTTAAGGCTTTAATTTATGGAAGGGAGAATTAAGTATTTTTAAGACCCACAAAAATCCTGAAAATCAGTCCATAAAACACGTGCCTGTGCAAAATTAGCACAATGTGAATAATTGATCAGAGCTCCAATGATAATACAGGCTGCAGCGATTAGTATTATTATTAAATACTTGTTGCTGTATTAGTACTGTATTAGTGTATTAGTTTCCAGTAAACTTTGGAAGTGTACCACTCCTTTGCAGCCCTAATTAGTATTAATCATAATGCAGGTATCTAACGGGAACCACTTTATATCAATAGTCCACTTTAGACATTCTACTAACTATACGTAACTCAGCTACTACATGTCAACTAGCAGTCATTAGAGTATTAGTAGAGTCTGCTTAATATCTGCTAACACTTTATTTTGATGGACATACTACACACTGACTATCAGACACTTTACAAGTATATGTTAACTTATTCTACTAACCCTAACCCTACTGAGAGCTAGTACACATGTAGTTACAAAGTTACTTACAGTTACGTGGACTATCGAAATAAAGTGTAACCATCTAAAGTGTTAAATATCAGTATAAAATTAAACTAAAAGCTTAATATAATACAACATATCAACACATATCTATATACAATAGCTGACATGACAAGCTGTGATATTTTTAAAGATAATGTAAAATAATTTTACGTCTTTATTATAAGTCTTGTACACAGTTGTATGTGGTCATTAACGAATACAAATATTTGAAACATTAATTTGTCACACGAGAGGAATATTTACGATCAGAACAAATTCATCAAATACACTTTAAATGTATTTGTGACTGATTAATCTGATTAACTGACACTTATCAAGCTGTAAACGTTTGACCATGACCCTGTCACTATACAAACAGCCTTAATATTTAATGAAAATAAGTTTATGAAATCACTCATGATTAAAGTAACTGACATTAATGTTAAAGCAGCAGTTTGACACTTTCCCTCGTTATTTACCGTTGAGCTCGTGACGGTCGCGTTTAACAAACACATTCAGCTCAGTGTAAGAGATTAATGTTAGATATGTATGCTCACCTAACGCTCATGTGAGGAAATCTGGAGCAATAAATGATAATTAATGAGGATTAATCGCGTCTAGATGAACATCGCTGACTGACTGACTGCTGTGTGGAGACGTTCAACGCTTCCTGGTCGATTCAAATTTTGCGCGTTCGGCGCGAGATTTCATTGGTCGACGCATCTGACTTACGTCACCACGTTCGCCTAGGCACCGCCCACCAGCATCATTCTATGCGACGCTTTGGTTTAACACCAATTTATTCAATGTTTTAATTTAAAGATGTTATTTATTACGACACTTCTAAAACGTCTAGGGTATCTATCTACTATTTTGTATGCATAAACAAATATTTTCTGCTCTTTGTATTGTTTTCTGAGGTAGACTCGCTTCACAAGTCTTGTTTACCTAATAAAAAAGTGATTCTTGAAACAAAATTATTATTTTTTAATGATTCCATCCATAAGGTTTGATCTATTTGATGTTTTTATTCGTTTTTTATTATTACTACGTTTTGTAAATGATATAATTAATTGTATTTGTTTTGCATATGTTTACTCGTTCGTTATTTTTATTTTCTTCTTGTATGTTGTAGTTATTAAATATGTAGCATTAATATAATTATAAACAAGTTATGCTTCAAAAGCTCACGGTTCAACACGTAATGGATAGAGCTCATTTTTGCAAAAATAAAATACAAATATTTTTTCTGAGTGCTGTTAAAAACTCTAAACGTAAAATTATTAAATATTATATTATTATTAAACTATAAAGATACACAATCTTTGAATGTAAACATTAATATTGGCCATCAGTATGTAGTAATATATAATTTTTTTGCATTTTTATCCAATGTTGCAACAAAAAAATACACTAACTGTAGTCTATATTAATCTTTTTAAAGTATACTTTATAAAAACATTTCACTTCCACTTCAGTGGTCATAAATGAAGGGTCAAGCGCATTGCATTATGGGATATGCAGTAAACACAGTCAAACTGGGACACAATGATGAAAGGTCATCGCAGGTCGAGTCACTTTCATTTGAATAGTTATTGACACCGTACTTTGTTTCAAAGAAATATGAATTAAAGAATATTTGAATATAATAAAGCCTGCTTCAGCTTTCCTCTTACAGCCACATGTCTGCCACAGGATTTAAAAACAAATGCATTTATACATTTCATTACAACTTTTTCTCACAATTTGAACTTTTGTCTTGCAATTCGAAAGAGGTCATAATTCAGAGACAAAAACTCATAATTCTGAGATAAAAAGTTGCAAATTCTGTGGCAAACATAAAACAATTGTGTGATTTAAACTTAGAAATGCACGAAAAAAATATTTTTTGTTTCTCAGAATGGCAACAAAGTCTGAACTGTAAGATAAAAAGTCACCTTTTTTATAATTATTATTCTGTGCATAAACAGGCTTCCATGTATCTGTCTCAGAAGCAAGTGTCTCTCTCTATATATACTACATTACATTCCCACACGCCGCAGAGAGCGTCTGCATCCTCTCATTGAGTCTCACTGCCTTGTGAAGATCCAGTTTCCCTGGTGATGTCTGTGAGAGCCCCCCCGAGCTGTGATGGAGAGAGACGTGGGAGATTACAGAGAAAATAGAAACGCCTGAGTTCATAGACAAGACCATATCACCAGCACTCACAGAACAATCAGACACCGTGAACTAAAGAAACCAGCTTCTCTGCATCAGTGTCCCAGCAATGGATGGGTGCCGTCAGAACAAGAGTCTGATAAAAACATCACAATAATCCACAGTCCATCAGTTAACATCTGGAGACATGTAGCATTGCATCAGTGTCCCTGCAGTGAATGGGTGCCGTCAGAACGAGAGTCTGATAAAAACATCACAATAATCCACACCACTCCAGTTAAAAACGAGTTAATGCTGGATTAGTTTCATCTTTTGTCTTCTCCAGATGTTATCTGATGGACTGTGGATTATTATTGTGATGTTTTGTCTTGTTCTGACGGCACCCATTCACTGATGCAGAGACACATTTATCCAGCTCTTGGATGGCCTGAGCACTGTATGACTTCAGAAGACTTGAATACAGTGCATGAGTCTTATAGTCTATAGTATTATGATGCTGCAGAAAGAAATCTTCATCATTCTATGAATGCATTACACATCCTACACTGTACAGACTCTACTAAAGCTGTTTTTCTCTTTAAACGCACATAGATGTGATTGTTCACGATCCTGCCGGAGCAGATGGAGCAGACATGACCTCCCGGGTCACGACAAACGAGGACATCTGGAGCTAAAACTACAGAACATCTCCACAGAGACCTCAGAGGAACACACACACACACACTCACACAACACTCACACAACACAACACACTCTCACACACACACACACACACACACACACACACACAACACAACACAACACAACCACACACACACAACACAACACACACACACACACACACATAACACACACACTCACACACACAACACACACACACACAACACAACACAACACACTCTCACACACACACAACACACACACACACACACACACAACACAACACACTCACACTCACACACACACACACACACACAACACAACACACACACACACACACACACACACACACAACACACACACACAACACACACACACACACACACACACACACACACACACACACACGTCAAGACACGAGGAAACCCCAAAAACATCACAGTAAGAGTCATTTACTGTAAAGAACAGTGCTTTTGTGTGAATTCAGAGTCACGTGATCTTCAGAAATCATGATAATATTCTGATTTATGATCAAGAAACATTTCTGTCTATTATCAATGTTGTGCGGCACAATATTTTTGGTGAAACAGTGATGCAGTAGTTTGGGGTAAATAAGATTTAAAATGAACTTGCTTCATTAAATTGATCAGTAAAGACATTAATAATGCTATAAAAGATTTCCATTTCACATAAACGCTGTTCTTTTGAACTTTCTGTTCATCTGTGAATCCTGAAAAATAAAATGCATCACAGTTTAAACAGAAATATTGTGCAGCACAACATTGATAATAATCCGAAATGTTTCATATTATTATGATTTCTGAAGATCATGTGACTCTGAAGACTGGAGTAATGATGCTGAAAATACAGAAATAATCACAGAAATAAATGAGTTTAACACATATTCACACAGAAAACAGCGGATTGAAATGTGACTGTATTTTTGATGAAATAAATGCAGCCTTGATGAGCAGAAGAGTCATTAAAACACCTTAACTAAGTCAATCCTTTGACCTGTTTTTTATATATATATATATATACAAAAATGATATAAGTTTTAAGAGACAGAAACAGCACGCTGACTGTAACAGTTCAGATCTAGCCTGACTGATGTGACTGCATTTAAACACTGGATAAAAGAAACAGACCAGAGCCAGAGATGAGCTAAATGTAGATCTGAAGAAAATAAAAGGCAGGAGTTGGTCAAATAATGCTGTTAGAGCGACACCTTGTGGTGAAACAACCACAGAAACATCGTATTTAGTAAAGACGACATCTTGTTCTCTTAAAATGTTTATTATCGTGTCGAGACAATGAGTAATAGTTGATGTTTCCAGTGTACACCAGATCATTGCACAGATGCATGTGTCAGTGTGCACTCGTGTGTGTGTAGATGACATGAACACATATCAGCACAACGGTGAACATCTCAAAGCAAGGACCATTCACTCACACACTACTAGGATCCAGCAACACTCGGGTCTTCAGGATCAGATATATTCCTGCTGTAGAGGAACTAGATTGTGTTCAGGAGTCAAATACAGCAGGTTACAGTCACATGATCCGCTTTAGAGAGGTCACTTTTGTTTCTGATTGTGCACTGAGAACCATAAATTCAATTAAAATGCTCATTCGGTCATCATTTTCTGGCCTTGGTGTCATTCCAGACTTACTTTCTCATGTGAAACACAGAGACGACGTTTAGCAGAACTCTTCTCCGTTCAGCGAAAGCATCATAAAACACTTTCCGCTCGTGATCCAGAGGAAATTAATGCTTCGCAATGACATGCAGGAGAGTAAATGAAGACAAAGTGTGCGTTTTTGCATGAATCACTCATTTAAAGGAATAGTTTGTACACAAAATGTGTTCATCCGAGATTAGGATGAGTTTGTTTCTTCATCAGAGCTGGAGAAATGTGTCCCTGCATTAGTGAATGGGTGCCGTCAGAATGAGAGTCTGATAAAAACATCACAATAATCCATGGACTCGTATTTTAATTAAATCATCTTAATGCTGGATTAGTTTCATCTTTTGTCTTCTCCAGATGTTAACTGATGGACTGCAGTGATGTTTTTATCAGACTCTCGTTCTGACGGCACCCATTCACTAATGCAGGGACACATTTCTCCAAACCTGATGAAGAAACAAACTCGTCTACATCTTGGATAACCTGATAACGAGCACATTTTCCTCATCTGATTAATCAATTTTTGCATGAACTACTCCCGCACTTTCATGCAGTTAAACATGAGATTCAGCGTTTCCTCCCAGCTTTGTAAATATAATAACTTTCAGTCAATGGCACCAGATTCACTAAACGCTACTGCGTGTTTGATTGTATAATCTCTGTTAGTAAAAAAATACAACTTTACAAAAAAATCAAAGACAAAACAAGTGTCTAGTTGGCAGAGCGGCACACGTTTGGTCCATAGCGGCCTGATAATGTGTCTGTGACGACGTGCATGAAACTATGGGACAATTCATGATTATACGTGGTCCTGATTGGTTAAGTCACATTAACACTGCAGTCGCTTGGCCTTGTTGGTTTGATTCCACAGCATGTGAAACGCAGACAATGATGAAGATGCAGACGTTTTCTATTAAATCATTTCTGGATGCCACATCCAATCCTGCAGAAGTCCTCCCAAATCCAAACGGGCTCATCATTAGTCAAACATCTCTCACGGCTTGGTTTAAGTGTGCTCTTGTCAGTTCAGTGTGTGTGTGTGTGTGTGTGTGTGTGTGTGTGTACGAGTCCCGTCCATCAGCAGCACTTCTTCTTGCGTTTGCTGCTCTTACTCAGTTTGATGCCTTCGCTCTGCTGCTGGTGCTGTTGTTTGGCCACGGACTCTTTCCGGGTCTTCAGGACGAGCTCGGTGATGCAGTTGAACATCTGACACACAGACAGACACGATAACACGTCACTGACACGTCTGAATCAATAACACATCACTGACACGTCTGAATCAATAACACATAATGCACTTCTGTACAGTACACACTAGATGAAGCCCATACTGAACACTTGTGTAGTGTGTAGTGTTATTATAATATCACTGACACGTCTGAATCAATAACACATAATGCACTTCTGTACAGTACACACTAGATGAAGCCCATACTGAACACTTGTGTAGTGTGTAGAGTTATTATAATATCACTGACACGTCTGAATCAATAACACATAATGCACTTCTGTACAGTACACACTAGATGAAGCTCATACTGAACACTTGTGTAGTGTGTAGTGTTATTATAATATCACTGACACGTCTGAATCAATAACACATAATGCACTTCTGTACAGTACACACTAGATGAAGCCCATACTGAACACTTGTGTAGTGTGTAGTGTTATTATAATATCACTGACACGTCTGAATCAATAACACATAATGCACTTCTGTACAGTACACACTAGATGAAGCCCATACTGAACACTTGTGTAGTGTGTAGTGTTATTATAATATCAGTGACACGTCTGAATCAATAACACATAATGCACTTCTGTACAGTACACACTAGATGAAGCCCATACTGAACACTTGTGTAGTGTGTAGTGTTATTATAATATCACTGACACGTCTGAATCAATAACACATAATGCACTTCTGTACAGTACACACTAGATGAAGCCCATACTGAACACTTGTGTAGTGTGTAGAGTTATTATAATATCACTGACACGTCTGAATCAATAACACATAATGCACTTCTGTACAGTACACACTAGATGAAGCTCATACTGAACACTTGTGTAGTGTGTAGAGTTATTATAATATCACTGACACGTCTGAATCAATAACTCATAATGCACTTCTGTACAGTACACACTAGATGAAGCCCATACTGAACACTTGTGTAGTGTGTAGAGTTATTATAATTTCACTGAGATATTATCATAGTTTATTACTATTCTGAATTTATTTCTGTCTTACTTTCATTTGTTTTAATTTTAGTTTAAGGTTTATTCATGTTGTCATGTGTTTTTGCCATTTTCATACTTTTTTAATTTATTTTATTAAGTTTTACTTATTTTAATACATCATACTATAAAAAATGTATTAATATTTTGCATTTTGTTTGTCTATAGTTTTATTGTTGTGTTTATAGTTTTAATTTACTTATTTTAATACATCATACTATAATAATTATTAATATTTTGATTTTTATTGTCTATAATTTTATTGTTGTGTTTATAGTTTTAATTTACTTATTTTAATACATCACACTATAATAATTGTATTAATATTTGGAATATTTTTTGTCTATAGTTTTATTGTTGTGTTTAGTTTACTTATTTTAATACATCAATCTTAACTGTATCTATAGTTTTATAAATGTATTGTTTTTTATTTTTCATGCTTTTTGATCTATTTTATTTTTTAGTACCTCAAAGTCAATATAAATGAAAATGCAATATGTTGCCTTGGCAACTCGCTGAGTTTCCTATATTTTATTTCACTTATGGTAACGTTTATGTAATGTCAAGAGAATATTGTTTTATGCTTTCAGTTACTATAATAACTCTAGAAATGCATGAATTATTTCCTTTAAGTCAATGTCCATTGTATTTCTATAGCACAACAGCAGTTGACCAGAGTGCAAAAGACAGTAGAAATATCAAATTATAAATCATAAAAACAATTAAACGCACACTATTTGAACATCCCTGACACGGTTATTGACCTCAATCTATTGTCTCATTTCAGAAAGTGATTTTGTTTCATAACTGACCACATTAATACAGTTATTTTCCTGAATCAATCTGTACTCTATAAAGCGCTGTAGAAATAAATATGACACGCAGCACCAGAACAGGCTCACATCAAACGCTTTCATTACAGAAGCTGCTTTTCATGACACGACTCTATGAAAGATGATATTTAATCTACTGGAGCTTGACTTACGTCCTCCACGTTGAGGTTGTCTTTGGCGCTGGTCTCAAACAGCCGGATGCCCATCTGCTCAGCAAACTTCTGCGCGTCATTGGTCTCCACCACTTTAGATTCGGGATCGTCATCTTTATTACCCACTGAACCCAGAGCAGAGCAAGAGAGCGGTAAAACATAATCAATAACACCTCAACAACAACAACAGCTCCACGTGAACCAAGAGCAAAGGACGTGCTGAAACACGAGCTCATATTTCATCACAAACATGTTAAAGGAAATTATGTCTATTATTTAGACCATTATTTTTAAGACCAGATCACATTATCCTTCAAAAAATCTCATTACTGCAATGCTAAAAAAATATAACAATTTAAGAAAAAGTATATTTATAAATAACATCATGAGAATTTGAAGAGAACATGATTTTTACCATCTTTAAACAAAAACACCTTTTAAATAAATACATAGAATTGTGTAAATAATGAAATATACAAAACATGAACAACTATGTGGATAGAAATATCATTTAGATATAGATGCATTCTTAATTGCATTATAACGGAGTATGCACATTAATACTTTAATAATGTTTTTGTCACACCATGTAAAGTGAACGCACAAGCTGCGGAAAAAACCCTTCTTAACCCTCTGGTTGTGTTCGGGTCAAATTGACCCGAAGAAGATGTTATTTTTCCCGAAAATACTAGTTAACGTTATCGCATTGGACTCAAACTTCCTGACTTTGTTCACATAGGGTATAAGTACTTCTCATTAATTTTTTGTTTAATTTTCGTAATTTTTTTGTTGTGGGTTTTATTTCACCTAGTAACACTTGTGGTGTTCCCGGTCAAAAATGACCGGACTCCAAACAACTGCTTATAAATCTGTCTTTATGCTATATTATCACCAAATATTGGATTCAATCTTTTTGTCAACTTGTTTTCTTTCATTTAAGACTGGTTTTGTGTTTCTATTTGCATCTGATTAATCTTTAGCGTCATTTATCTGAAAGTAGGCACCTCATTTTTTGAGTGAAAACATTTTTTTATGAATAATTTTCACAATATGAGATTAAAAAAAATATGAAAACTTGCACTACACTAGTGTACTTTAATGTTTAATCAGGAGGTTTGCTTTTAAATGCTTTTATTTTGTACAAAATTGCAAAAAGTCACACTTGTGGTGTTCCCGGTCAAAAACTTGTGTTCTTTCATTTTTGACCGGGAACACCACAGGAGTCCGAACACAACCAGAGGGTTAAACATAACACACATATATATATTTATATAACCTTAAATCTTGATGGTGTAATATACTTCTATCCATCTGCAATTGAACTTTTCCACACGTAACAGGACCAGGACATTTCTCTGTGAACGTCAACAGCAATAAACGTACCTAATATTTGACAAACGTCGTCACAGTTCTGATTGATTTCATGAAGCCAGCGTTTGACGTTCACGAACGACTCGGCGCTGGTGACGTCGTAAACCACTATAACGCCGTGAGTGCCTCTATAGTACCTGAAAGAGACCACCACACACACACAACCACATCAGGGCTCTGAAGCTGGACTAATACACAAATAAAAGCACAATAAAAGTCCTGATCTGAGATCAGGTCTGTTTATAACTCCGCATCATTCCAGCTACAACGGCTATATTCATTGAGAGGAATAAGAGAAAAACTAACTATTAATACATGGTTTTAAAAGTGTAACAAGGACATGAAAACCTGCTTAAGAAACACACATCGTTTATTTATTAATGTAATGTTTTATTTATTAGAGACAGATGCAATAAACATAGATGAAACTGAAATAACAGTCCTCCCATGCATGTATCATAGTGTTGTAGCTGAAGCTAGGAGGGCTTTTATTAATTACAGTTACAAAAAACATCACATTTATAATATAAAGTACACTAAATATGACTACAAGTTTGTTGCTGTATCAACTAGGGCTGGGCGATAATTCGATAAACGATAAATATCGCGATATAATAACGATATGGAGATAAATGTTCGATGTAATGTTTATGCGCCAGAAACCGCGCGACTCGTTTGAATCGCGTCACACGGAGCGTTTATCGGCTCGGAGCACCGTTCAAGCTGCCGCGCGGCGCGAGCTCGCTAGAGAAGATGTGTTTACTCGGTCGCGTGAACACTAAGCAGGTGTAAATCAGATGGTTCGTCACGATTCGATACGATATCGATTCTCATACCCAGCGATACGATACGAATAAGCAAGTAGCTTATTATTAGAAAATATTCAACACAACCATCTCTTTAAGACTTTAAAGAACCATGAAGCAATTTAATTAAATCATAAATATGATTTTAGAAATCATTGTAAAAAAAAAAAAAAAAAAAAGAAACTGTAAAATAAAACACTACAATATTTTATATAAATAATAATTACGGTAATAATATATAAATAACTATATATTTTTTAGTTTTCAATTTGCATGCATGTGACCAAAATCAAATTTATTTTTTTAATTATTGAAATATTTAACGTCAAATCTCTGGGAAACCCCAAAAGTACATATATTAGCTCAAAGGGGTTTGGCTGACAATTTTTTGGGAGATATTATTTCAGAGATTAAACACATTCAACGTCCACTAAACTCCACATATAATGTGTTTATTAAGTTTTAGATAATCTCATTGACCAATAAGAACACATTTGACCATGTTTCAATCCACAGATTTCATCCAGTGTTTGAATAAAACCCAATCAATCATTTCCAAACGAGACTGGATTCTGAGGGTGACCCGTGACTCTTTCACTTCCTGTGACTGACATCACTAACAGGAAGTGGTTTTCTGGAGGTACACGTCATCAGTTTCCACGTCAAGACATGAATCTTCGTGATCTGAGGATCACTCATGAACACCCAGCGTCGTGTTTCGAGGGCGTCAGCAGGTGTAAAGCGTGATTTCTCTCCCATGAGTCACACAGAGGCGGATTCTGAGCCGAAATTCACTTAATCTAATAGAAGAGCGTATCACCGCGCTCCACATACCAGCAAACGCCATCAACAGCTGCCTTTGTGAAGCTGCAACTCAGCAATGCACGGCTTGACATACACCACAACATATGAGCAAAAGACCATCAGGATTATAGCCATAGAGAAATAAATATAACTGTGAGAGAGCACCAACGCAAAGCTCAATAACATAAACAAGCGGTTTAAAATCATGAATTTGATTTCATTTATCTTGGAAAAATGTAATTATAAAGTGTATAATATTATCTTAATAATAAATATATAACATTACATTTATAAGATTGTGAATGTGATTTATATATATATATATATATATTCAATTTTGCTGTGCTTAATTGTAGGGCTTCACAATTTCACCCCAAAAAATATTATTATATTAATATAGCTACAACGTTATACTAATTATTATAATAATAGTAGTTACGAAAATATAGAATAAATACAAAATATAGAATTTGGAATTATTTCAGGAACATGTCATATTATAAAGTGCATAATATTATCTTAATAATAAATATATAACATTAAATGTATGAGATTGTGAATGTGATTTCTTACACACGTATATATATATATATATATATATATATATATATATATATATTTCCATTTTGCTCTGCTTAATAATAGTAGGGCTTCACAATTTCACCAAAAATAATAATTATTATATTAATACAGCTACAACATTATACTAATTATAATAATAGTAGCTACAAAACTATAGAATAAATATAAAATATAGAATTTGGAATTATGTCAGGAATATGTCAGATTATAATTGTAATATTTAATATAATATTAGGTTAAAATTAACACAGTAAAAAGTAGTTTTTTTGTCATTTGCAATATATTGATATATAAAAATGAAAATAACATTTATTGTGTGAATTTTGTGACATAATTTGACAAATTTACTTTTTAACAAAAAATAATTGTATTAAATCAATAAAATACTCATTTTAATTGTTGGATAAGGGGGATGCTATAAATAACGTTTAACATAATTGTATGCATTAGCATTAAACTGAAAAGCATAGACTAAAATATTAATCTTGAGATTTCAATATCAGTAAAATAAACATTTGTAGTCTTCCACAAAAAACTAACGGAGGGTTTTAATTGATTAACTACTCTTCAAAGCTGCGGTTTCCTTCAGTCCTCGTGAAAGCATGCCTCGTCACGCAGCGCATCGAAACTGAACTGCATGAAGTGTCTAAAGGAAGGCGCTTTAAGCTGCGGTTGGCTTCCAGCGTCTGAAAGAGGAAACGAGACCTGCTGTGTGAGAGATCACATCATTCAGATATCACTCTGAACATATCACTTTACAACACGCCTCACTCAAAGACCTGCGTGCTCAAAGGTATTCGAAGAATTAGAAACAGTTCACAGCTAAAATACCAGCAAACAGCTCGTTCACATACGAGCCCCATTCATCAGAGCAAAGCTTCAAATCTGCCGCCTAGCTAGGGCTGTGCGATATGACGATATATATCAGGTGGACGAAATAAAAAGTCTATCGTTTCATATTATGTTCTATCCTTTATATCGTGGTGTTGTAAAATACATTGTTTCCGGTAATACCTTGAGTGACTGTGATCTTTATACGCCGGGCGTGACGGGGACACACAGAACGAGCACAAAACCAGGAGCTCGTTAGTAAACGAGGACTACATCTGGAGCATGGTCACGTTTTTAAGCACTGCAGTTTATAAACAACCGATTTTAAGCCGTTGAAACTCAAACAACAGAGCTATATGCGTGCGCCGTCTCTTTCTGTGTGAGAGGAGCGCCTTTTATCTTTTACCGACTTTGAATAATTACATAAACACACTTATATGCGTCAGAATCCCCGTCTTTGCAAGTATCCTCGTTAACACAGTGATTTAGGTCTTAAGAGCGAGTAAACGGCAGAAAGAGAAAACACAATGTAACAGTGAATTAGATCCGGACTTCGGTCTTAAAGGGGAAGCGTTCCAATATTCGTTCATGTTAATCACAACACACTGCTCTTGACTAAATCACTTTTGTAACTTTAATGAGAATAAATAATAGTAATGATATATTTATAATATGTATAGTATCTATACATAATGCACGTGTTAATTAACTATCATAGATAGATAGATAGATAGATATAATTAACACAGTGAAGACTAATTAATTTACACAATGTTGTGTTTCTTATTTATTGTAGTTTTTTGTTCTATTGCTTGCGATTAGTTTCTTATCCTTATTTCATCACTGACTGTTTATTTATCTTCAGTGAGGTTGAGTTTCTCTCTTCAGGCTTGTATTAGTTTGATATTGACATTAGTGACAAGGATTATGAAAATTATACGGTATCAAAGATTTTAATATAATTAAAAACATTTTTAAAAGAAAAAATTGAGCTGCCTGCAGAAGTCCCTTCCATGACGCGAATTTGCGTCTGTTGTGTAGTGAATTTCACGCGCGAATGAAGCGAGTAAACTCAAATGTTCAAACGTCCAACTTCAGATTTCTTCGCGTCTGGTGTGAACGCACCTTACAGCAGTAAGAATAACAGAAGTGTATACACTGGCAGGCTCTACACAGGGACACTCGACTCACACCCGAGTTTGAGTTCAGCACGTGGACAGTTCAGTTCAGCTCTCGAAACGAAAGCATCGGTGTACCGCGTCACTCACGTGGAGGTGATGGTCCGGAACCGCTCCTGTCCCGCTGTATCCCAAATCTGCAGCTTGACTTTCTCCCCGTTGATTTCCACCGTGCGAATCTTGAAGTCCACACCGATGGTGGTGATGTAGCTACCTGCAACAACACATAGATCAGTGTAAACATCACAAACGCTCTACTCTACAACTACAACGCTGATGATGTTATTCTCATAAGCAGTATTCGCAATATTCAATATTTACATTTATGCATTTAGCAGACGCTTTTATCCAAAGTGACTTACAATGCATTCAGGCATTTTTTTATCAGTATATGCATCAATATATCGCACAATATATGCACATGACCTCAATCATTTTTACTGATGCAATATATCGCCTATTATATTTACATTAAAAAGCACAATAACACACGAAAGCAAGTGTTGCACCGGTGTCTTGTGCAGCTTCTCATAACGTGGTGCATTCATGAGGTGCTAGTTCAAACTGAACAATGCTTTCATCTGCAGGTTTTTTAGGGATCTGTGTCTTTGTGCACGCGGTCATCTGACGGCTAGTGATTGTGTTTCCAGCAATAGTGTGTGCACTCTTAATTTACAGAGAAAAGAAGGTTTTTCGACTTGTTCCTTTGCACTTTTTGTAAGAAAATGTTGTGTACTATTTATTTAAGTCTTTTAAGATGTCTAATATTGTGATACTTAATTTGCATGATCTAAATATTCTTAAGAATTAAAAGTGTGTTGTCATTTTAAAGTGCGTAGGTCGTCTTGCATTATTATGCTGTTATATTATTATACATTTAGTGGCATAAAATGGTCTCAAAATGACAATAATATCGCGTATTGCAAGTATTTACGAGGCGATATATCGCACAACAAAAAGTTGTTATCGTGACAGGCCTACTCAAAAGTCATAAATGTTAGGGATGCACCGAATGTTCGGCCAAACATAGCTCTGTCGGTGTTAAGACAGAATAAATAAGATATTTGGTGATGCAATCACATGGCAGTGTAGTAAACATGACGGCAGTGTGCAAGTGAAGAAGCACTTAAAACGGTCTGAGAGAGACACAAACATCATTCCCAGCACTGACGGCGAGAGACTGTTTAGCACTGCTTCACATGTCTCCGATGAGAAGAGGAAGGGGTGGTTGCTGTATGATGATTGAAACCGCACAATGGTCTTATACTGCAGATAATGTTATGTTTTCATTCTGACAGCGCTGCACCGGTTCAAAGCCCAAAGCGTGAGGAAACTCTGCTCTGAAGCAGCGTTACGCGCTCAGTAACATTCGTATGAAATCTTACAAGGCATGTGACTTAAGACATGAATTCTTAATAAGAATCATTTATAACTATGTGTGCCTCGTTCAGTTGGGTTGAATCGCTCTAGAGTTGGTTTTCTCTCGTGGTGTGATTCGTTTGGGCCGGTGAGAACGCAGCAGTCGCACTCAGGTCGCACCAAACAAGCGTACCGAGTCCTCCTTGGTGCTCTCGATACGCTTTCAAGGTTCGTCAAGAACGCGATCCGACCTCAAACAGACCCAGCTGCAAACAGTACTGGGCTAAACCAGCTGCGCGGTGCATTATGGGATGGGGAGGTGTTTGTAGTTTAGCATGGCAGGTCGTGGACACACTCGGGGTTGTGAGGAGGTGCAGAGCCTCAGAGAGATTTGCGTCTTCGCCGTTTGCAGTGCATTAATACATTATTCTCCAGCCGCATCTGCGCTTCATTCTCAACAGTGATATATTGCCTGGTTTATACACACTATGCAGTAAAGGATGAGCAGGGATAGTATCCACCCGTGCAGTCGTCTCTCCATAATAGCAGTGTGCCGTCTGTGTTTACTTCCGGGAGCACCGCTGGAAGAAGCGCGCTCTTTCTGACCAATCGAAACGCAGTTTAGGGAATGCCTTCAACGACACGTCTAGCCAACAAGTGAAGCGGATGACTGCATTTAGGTTCGTTTCAGAAAAGAGCAAATTAGTGTGGTGTGAAAAGGAACCAAAAACGGCAAAAAATAGCCACAATGTGTATTTTTGGCCTTGGGTCCGGACCAAAGCAAGTGAACTTGGAGTGAATACACCCTAAATCTGCTGTGTTGTCAACAAGAAGTACTGACAACCGCCAAAATAAAAGCTCCATCAACGTTCAGAAGTGTTAGTGCTGCAATTTTACTGTTGTTCTGTCAAATAAAAATAAAAAGACAATAATAATTACAACAGCTTTATTAATACATGTATTATTATATTCACACATAGTGTTAAAATTGGGATCTGTAATAGTTTCTAATGTTTTAAAAAAAAGTCTCTTTTGCTTTATTTGTACAATACAAATTTAATATTATTACAATTTTAATGAACTGTTTTGCATGTGAACTTATAGTAAAGTGTAATTTATTTCTGTATTTTCAGCATCATTACTCCAGTCTTCAGAGTCACATGATCTTCAGAAATCATAATAATATGCTGATTTGCTGCTCAAAGTGTTCAGTTTTGGTTTTCTTCAAAAGCAAGACTAAAAAAGCACATTTTGGCCATTTAACTTATGCAATGGTGATTTTTTTAAACGGTTAAAAACGTGAAAAAACGTGTTCGGTATTTAGCCATCATCCCAGTGTTTCATTTTTAATCAGAATTGTAATTCCTAATAAATATATCTCTCCACACGTCTCTCCATGCACGTCTTATTTAGCAAATGTGTGTAAAGCTGTATAGCATTAAGTTATTGTGCAGTGTATTGTGTGTGTATGTGTGTGAGAGAGTGTGAGTGTGTGTGAGAGAGTGTGTGTGTGTGTGTGTGTGTGTGTGTGAGTGTGTGTGTGTGTGTGTGTGTGTGTGTGTGTGTGTGTGTGTGTGTGTGTGTGTGTGTGTGTGTGTGTGTGTGTGTGTGTGAGAGAGTGTGAGTGTGTGTGTGTGTGTGTGTGTGTGTGTGAGAGAGTGTGAGAGAGTGTGAGTGTGTGTGTGTGCGTGTGTGTGAGAGTGTGAGTGTGTGTGTGTGTGTGTGTGTGTGTGTGTGTGTGTGTGTGTGTGTGTGTGTGTGTGTGTGAGAGTGTGAGTGTGTGTGTGTGAGAGAGTGTGTGTGTGTGTGTGTGTGTGTGTGTGTGTGTGTGTGTGTGTGTGTGTGTGTGTGTGTGTGTGTGTGTGTGTGTGTGTGTGTGTGTGCGCGTGTGCAGTGTGTGTTGTGTGTAGTGCGGCGCGTGTGCGGGTGTGTGTGTGTGTGCGCAGTGTGCGTAGTGGTGTGTGTGCTGCGCGTGTGCTAGTGTGTGTGTGTGGGTGTGGTGTGTGTGGTGTGTTGTGTGTGTGTGTGTGTGTGTGTGTGTGTGTGTGTGGCCGAACTGTAGAAGTCAGCAGCTCCACTCATAAATACGACTGACGAGAATCGGTTTCTAATCAGTTATTAGTGGATCCGGCGTCTCGAACTATGAACCCTCAGTACTTCTTTCACAGTTTAATGTTTGTTAAAAGCACATCTTACCTTGAAAATGTGTTGTTCAGCAAATCTCAGCAGTAAAACTGCTTCTTCCCACACCTGTGGAAAACAGACATGAACCACATTCATACGACATTCACAATATATTTTACCTTTTTAAAATATATTATAACCATAGATATTAGTAGTGCATATTATATTATTATAACCATACAATATATATATACACACAACACACACATTTGTAGTACTTTTAATATTACATTTAAATGTTATTTATTTAATTCCCTTCATTTAATATTATATCAATACAACTTTCCAGCATTAAATAAATAGATCCCTGGCTGAAATGACATATACTAATACTAAATCCCACAATTTATGCATCTAGTTTGTTTATACATCGATTCTGTCACAGACAGTTCAACTAATATGCCAGTTAGCATAACATATTCATATTTTACTTTATTAGACAAAAGTAATTTCTGAACACACCCTGACTGTATTACTCTAAACTATTGACAGGCCCATTATATGAGCTAAAGCTGAAACAACATCCCTATCGACCTCATCCAATGTCATTTATAAGCTGTCAAATTAATAAACACAGACGTGTAACGTGTGTATCAGCACAAATAACCCATCTGAAGTGGTTCTGGTCGTTCTAAGCGAGCCGAGGCCTGTTTCCCGTCTCTCATCCTCGGTGTTTCCTTACCGCTGTCGCCGATGATGAGCAGCTTGAAGAGGTGATCATAGTCCCGCGCCATGGCCCGGCTCGATTCCCCCGCACAGAGAGCGAAACCTCCCGCTGCTCCTCCTCTCCCGGCGGAGAGACAGCCGTATATGTGCTTTAGCGTGTCCCCGGGTTGATTTTGAGCAGTTTTCGGGGTATTGGAGGCTCACACACCCATCTACACTCGCAGCGGATCCGACGCTGCCGCTCGCCTCGCAGCCGCAGGCGCTCAAACAAACCCCGCCCACTACAACTCGTGATGTCTTACTGCGCAGGCGCACAAATCACTACGGCACTGCAGCAGATCCTCCAGCAGGGGGAGATAAAGAGGCGTTTCTTCAGTCACACTTCAAATCATAGACGAAATAAATACTATTTTTTATGTCTATGCTTCAAACAGGCTATTACATTATTTATTTATAGAGGTCTGCACGGGCTCAAAACTGAATCCCGAACCCGGCCCGTACCCGAGATCGTCTGACCCAACCCGACCCGACCCGAGCGGCACAGTTAAATTTAGAGCCCGAACCCGACCCGAAATCACCCGGGTCGGGTTTTGTCAGTTAAGGCTCGTTAGCATTCTGTCTACTTTAAATCAGACATAAGATCTTAAATAAGATTGTATTTATTTGAATGAATTAATCATTTATTTGAGAGAGAGAGAGAGAGAGAGAGAGAGAGAGAGCGAGGGATGAAAGTTGCGCGTGCATGTGAACCTGCGTCTGCGCGTCTCTCTCTACAAGCAATGAGGCTTAGTTACTTCAAAAACAGCGATTTTGCCGCCTCATTGCAGATAAATATAATGTTGTGATTTGCGAGTCAGTAGCCTGTCGAAGCTATTTTACTAATAAAAGTTTCCGTGCTGTTTGTGCGCGATCTCTGATATGTGTGTGCGTGCGTCTATGAAAGCAGCGAAGCCTCTGCATATAGTTTTGGTTTAGCTACAAACCCGAACCCGACTCGAGCCCGACGCTATCCATTAAACATTAACCCGAAACCCGAGAGTATTTCGGGACCCGCGGGTTCGGGTCGGGTAGCAGACCTCTATTTATTTATGAGTATAAACCCCAACCTAAATCACAGTCTATTACAGGAAACTTTCTGCATTTTACTTTCTTACTTATAAGCCTTTTGTACCTCAATTTAGTTCCCCACCGTGACACCAGTCCCCATGAGTCTGTGTCTAATCATGTTTAAATCCCCACCAGGATATATAAACCTGTACACACACAAACACGCGCACGCACACGCACACACACACACACTCACACAAACACGCGCACGTATGCGCTCGCACGCAAACACACGCACACACAAACAAGCGCACGCACGCGCTCGCACGCACATACACACTCACACAAACACGCGCACGTATGCGCTCGCACGCACACACACACACACAGACACACACACACACACACACACACACAAACACACACACTCACACAAACACACACTCACACAAACACACACGCGCACGCACGCACAAACACACACGCACAGATGCACACACACACACAAACACGCACACACACACGCACGCACACACACACACGCACACACACACACACACACACGCGCACACACACACGCACACACACAGATGCACACACACACGCACACAAACACACACACACACACACATACAAACAAACACACACACACACACACACACACACACACACACACACAAACAAACACACACACACACGCACAAACCTGTCAAATACTCAGACTACGCTCCTGTCTAGAGAACACGAGTGAGATCCGCTCGAAACACTGTCACACAAACCTGTCAAATACTCAGACTACGCTCCTGTCTAGAGAACACGAGTGAGAACAGCTCGAAACACTGTCACACAAACCTGTCAAATACTCAGACTACGCTCCTGTCTAGAGAACACGAGTGAGATCCGCTCGAAACACTGTCACACAAACCTGTCAAATACTCAGACTACGCTCCTGTCTAGAGAACACGAGTGAGATCAGCTCGAAACACTGACACACAAACCTGTCAAATACTCAGACTACGCTCCTGTCTAGAGAACACGAGTGAGATCAGCTCGAAACACTGTCACACAAACCTGTCAAATACTCAGACTACGCTCCTGTCTAGAGAACACGAGTGAGATCAGCTCGAAACACTGTCACACAAACCTGTCAAATACTCAGACTACTCTCCTATCTAGAGAACACGAGTGAGATCAGCTCGAAACACTGACACACAAACCTGTCAAATACTCAGACTACGCTCCTGTCTAGAGAACACGAGTGAGATCAGCTCGAAACACTGACACACAAACCTGTCAAATACTCAGACTACGCTCCTGTCTAGAGAACACGAGTGAGATCAGCTCGAAACACTGACACACAAACCTGTCAAATACTCAGACTACGCTCCTGTCTAGAGAACACGAGTGAGATCCGCTCGAAACACTGTCACACAAACCTGTCAAATACTCAGACTACGCTCCTGTCTAGAGAACACGAGTGAGATCCGCTCGAAACACTGTCACACAAACCTGTCAAATACTCAGACTACGCTCCTGTCTAGAGAACACGAGTGAGATCCGCTCGAAACACTGTCACACAAACCTGTCAAATACTCAGACTACGCTCCTATCTAGAGAACACGAGTGAGATCAGCTCGAAACACTGACACACAAACCTGTCAAATACTCAGACTACGCAACTGTCTAGAGAACACGGGTGAGATCCGCTCGAAACACTGTCACACAAACCTGTCAAATACTCAGACTACGCTCCTGTCTAGAGAACACGAGTGAGATCAGCTCGAAACACTGTCACACAAACCTGTCAAATACTCAGACTACGCTCCTGTCTAGAGAACACGAGTGAGATCCGCTCGAAACACTGTCACACAAACCTGTCAAATACTCAGACTACGCTCCTGTCTAGAGAACACGAGTGAGATCAGCTCGAAACACTGTCACACAAACCTGTCAAATACTCAGACTACGCTCCTGTCTAGAGAACACGAGTGAGATCAGCTCGAAACACTGTCACACAAACCTGTCAAATACTCAGACTACGCTCCTGTCTAGAGAACACGAGTGAGATCCGCTCGAAACACTGTCACACAAACCTGTCAAATACTCAGACTACGCTCCTGTCTAGAGAACACGAGTGAGATCAGCTCGAAACACTGTCACACAAACCTGTCAAATACTCAGACTACGCTCCTGTCTAGAGAACACGAGTGAGATCAGCTCGAAACACTGACACACAAACCTGTCAAATACTCAGACTACGCTCCTGTCTAGAGAACACGAGTGAGATCCGCTCGAAACACTGTCACACAAACCTGTCAAATACTCAGACTACGCTCCTGTCTAGAGAACACGAGTGAGATCAGCTCGAAACACTGACACACAAACCTGTCAAATACTCAGACTACGCAACTGTCTAGAGAACACGGGTGAGATCCGCTCGAAACACTGTCACACAAACCTGTCAAATACTCAGACTACGCTCCTGTCTAGAGAACACGAGTGAGATCAGCTCGAAACACTGTCACACAAACCTGTCAAATACTCAGACTACGCTCCTGTCTAGAGAACACGAGTGAGATCCGCTCGAAACACTGTCACACAAAACCTGTCAAATACTCAGACTACGCTCCTGTCTAGAGAACACGAGTGAGATCAGCTCGAAACACTGTCACACAAACCTGTCAAATACTCAGACTACGCTCCTGTCTAGAGAACACGAGTGAGATCAGCTCGAAACACTGTCACACAAACCTGTCAAATACTCAGACTACGCTCCTGTCTAGAGAACACGAGTGAGATCAGCTCGAAACACTGACACACAAACCTGTCAAATACTCAGACTACGCTCCTGTCTAGAGAACACGGGTGAGATCCGCTCGAAACACTGTCACACAAACCTGTCAAATACTCAGACTACGCTCCTGTCTAGAGAACACGAGTGAGATCAGCTCGAAACACTGACACACAAACCTGTCAAATACTCAGACTACGCTCCTGTCTAGAGAACACGAGTGAGATCCGCTCGAAACACTGTCACACAAACCTGTCAAATACTCAGACTACGCTCCTGTCTAGAGAACACGAGTGAGATCAGCTCGAAACACTGTCACACAAACCTGTCAAATACTCAGACTACGCTCCTGTCTAGAGAACACGAGTGAGATCCGCTCGAAACACTGTCACACAAACCTGTCAAATACTCAGACTACGCTCCTGTCTAGAGAACACGAGTGAGATCAGCTCGAAACACTGTCACACAAACCTGTCAAATACTCAGACTACGCTCCTGTCTAGAGAACACGAGTGAGATCAGCTCGAAACACTGACACACAAACCTGTCAAATACTCAGACTACGCTCCTGTCTAGAGAACACGAGTGAGATCCGCTCGAAACACTGTCACACAAACCTGTCAAATACTCAGACTACGCTCCTGTCTAGAGAACACGAGTGAGATCAGCTCGAAACACTGACACACAAACCTGTCAAATACTCAGACTACGCTCCTGTCTAGAGAACACGAGTGAGATCAGCTCGAAACACTGTCACACAAACCTGTCAAATACTCAGACTACGCTCCTGTCTAGAGAACACGAGTGAGATCAGCTCGAAACACTGACACACAAACCTGTCAAATACTCAGACTACGCTCCTGTCTAGAGAACACGAGTGAGATCAGCTCGAAACACTGTCACACAAACCTGTCAAATACTCAGACTACGCTCCTGTCTAGAGAACACGAGTGAGATCAGCTCGAAACACTGTCACACAAACCTGTCAAATACTCAGACTACGCTCCTGTCTAGAGAACACGAGCGAGATCAGCTCGAAACACTGTCACACAAACCTGTCAAATACTCAGACTACGCTCCTGTCTAGAGAACACGAGTGAGATCCGCTCTAAACACTGTCACACAAACCTGTCAAATACTCAGACTACGCTCCTGTCTAGAGAACACGATCGAGATCAGCTCGAAACACTGTCACACAAACCTGTCAAATACTCAGACTACGCTCCTGTCTAGAGAACACGAGTGAGATCAGCTCGAAACACTGTCACACAAACCTGTCAAATACTCAGACTACGCTCCTGTCTAGAGAACACGAGTGAGATCCGCTCTAAACACTGACACACAAACCTGTCAAATACTCAGACTACGCTCCTGTCTAGAGAACACGAGTGAGATCAGCTCGAAACACTATCACACAAACCTGTCAAATACTCAGACTACGCTCCTGTCTAGAGAACACGAGTGAGATCAGCTCGAAACACTGTCACACAAACCTGTCAAATACTCAGACTACGCTCCTGTCTAGAGAACACGAGTGAGATCAGCTCGAAACACTGTCACACAAACCTGTCAAATACTCAGACTACGCTCCTGTCTAGAGAACACGAGTGAGATCCGCTCTAAACACTGACACACAAACCTGTCAAATACTCAGACTACACTCCTGTCTAGAGAACACGAGTGAGATCCGCTCGAAACACTGACACACAAACCTGTCAAATACTCAGACTACGCTCCTGTCTAGAGAACACGAGTGAGATCAGCTCGAAACACTGACACACAAACCTGTCAAATACTCAGACTACGCTCCTGTCTAGAGAACACGAGTGAGATCAGCTCGAAACACTGTCACACAAACCTGTCAAATACTCAGACTACGCTCCTGTCTAGAGAACACGAGTGAGATCCGCTCTAAACACTGTCACACAAACCTGTCAAATACTCAGACTACGCTCCTGTCTAGAGAACACGAGTGAGATCAGCTCGAAACACTGACACACAAACCTGTCAAATACTCAGACTACGCTCCTGTCTAGAGAACACGAGTGAGATCCGCTCGAAACACTGTCACACAAACCTGTCAAATACTAAGACTACGCTCCTGTCTAGAGAACACGAGTGAGATCCGCTCTAAACACTGACACACAAACCTGTCAAATACTCAGACTACGCTCCTGTCTAGAGAACACGAGTGAGATCCGCTCTAAACACTGTCACACAAACCTGCTTTTGGGAAACAGGAGACGTCTTGCTATTCAATGACTGTTACAGTCTGCAGGATAAATACAGCGGTGCAGATACAGTACAATTCACCAATAACATACGTTTACTCTCATTACACTACTGTAACCTTATCTTACAGTAGATGAATAGCACTATGAGAGAAAAGTTCAAAGACTAAACAACAGAATATACAGTAAACACACACTGGAATATACGGTCAGATACTGTACAGCAATAAATACATAAACTCTGCATCTTCTGATATGTGTAATATCCTTATGTGTTATATTATAGCAGATTCTTAATCTTCTGATGAAAGATGTTCCTCCTCTGTCTAGACAGTCGACTCTCAGTTATGCACAAATACATGTAAGAAGTACTTGCTACAAATCAATTCAACAGGTATGAGTCTGAGGGAGTACAGTATTTACAGTACAATTCCTCTCATCTGAAGAACTGATAAATGTACTGTATGTGTAAGTAGATGAGCCTGCAGGCGGCTTTCCTCTTACACAATAACATAATCAACTATAATGCTTTATATTTCATCAGCAACAAATTACCCTTCATTCTTCTTCTCTCCTCCTATTCCTCTTTGTCTCTCATTACCAGGATTCATTTCCCAAAACACATAATCACTTATGTTCATATCATCCTGAGATGTGACCTGTGTGCCTTCGGTGTTGCTTCTGAATGTTCACACAGGGATACATTTTCATTTAGTGATTCTTGAGGTAATTATATTGTGTGTTTGTGTTTTCTGAATGAGAACCTGGTTACACATGTGAGAAATGATGCCGTGTTTGTGTAGAGTTTAGCAGAAAACACTGAGTTAATTGGAGCGTGTGTGCAAACAAGTGAAATGTGTTAAAAGTTTCAAGAAACGTGTCTTTGTTTCGAGAACTGTATGAATCAGTTACAGTGTGTTAGCGGTCGAGAAAAACTGTAACGCTCTGTTATCAGTGTATAGCCTAACAGTCATTACATACAAAATATCAAAGTGTCATTAATTTGACTGAAAAATAGCATTTGGCCAAAGGGGATTGTGAAATCCTGGCATCACATGTACATAGTTAATGTCACTGAGCAAAAATGATGTGAATAAAGTGAAGTTAGTGAGACCAAATCCTTAAAATGTTGAATTCTGTTGATATTTTCTTCTACAATGAATTTCAGACATTTTTAAATATTACATTCAGGGTTTCCATTAGTGGATAAATGCTGCATAAATGCACACATGCTGCAGAAAACAGTAAAAGTAGCTAATGTCTGCAAAAGGACAAAAAAGTCACCGCTAGAGGAAGAACGGCTGAAAATATGATTTTAATATCTATGTTGTAAACAATGCAGTGCGAGTTTGAAAGGTTTGTGTATTAGCTGTGTGTTGCATATGACAGTCTGAACCCGGAGATAATATTATCTGATGAAATAGACAAAAATAATAAGCTAAATAATGCGTTGTTTATGTGAAGAGGGAAGTGATACTGATACCGAAGCCTGTTGGAAATCTTCAAATGAATGAAATATTGTGTTTATTCACTATTAAACACGGTTCGTGTGCTGATGTGAGTGTATCTGTTACATAAAACACAACCACACAGATTTGCATCATAAGATACAAGGACAATATTCAAATGCATAAAGGTTTGACAGAACAAAAGATCATCTTATATAAACTCTCAATGACAAGAAACGTGAAGTAGATGCTGATCAAGCAGGGCATAACTGCACACTCGCTATAGAGATGTATAGAGTTATCAGATGACTCGTTCCTCACTTAATGAGTGTCTTAATGAGTCACAGAAGACATGTTGTGTCCACCCAGATTGACCTGATTATCACCAGAGCATCAGTCATTTATTTACTCATGAGAGAAAAACATTGTGTAATCATGTCTTTTCTTGCCTTTAAACCTGTAGAGTTCATGCTCTTAACAGTGTAGAGATGATAGTTTAACTATACACGAAATATGCATATATAATGATGGATAGATATAAAAATAAATAGATACATATTTCTTTGTATTAAATCATTGACTACTAGTAAAAATGAAAATCATTGGCTGGACAAATCACACTTACTCTGACAAAAAAAGACCAAATTTCATTTTTTATTATTACATAAAAAAATAAAATAAAAAAAATTATTACAATTTTTTTTTTTATTCAATAAAAAGATCAATCCAAATCACTGATATGAATCAATGCTTCTGTTTCAGATCATTCTTTAGCATCCAACCACAAATATTTAAAGATAAGACAAATACAAAAGAAATATATGAAATGTAAGGCATCCATATTCTCAGATTTGCACAATATATCTCATGAAGTTTCATGTCATGTTGCATAATATACAAGATCAGTGTTCCGTTGATCTGCCTCCTTTCTCCTGTGAAAAAAAACATTAATAAATGTGAAACATTTATACAAATATTTAGCATTTTGAAGGATCTATAGGCAAAAATCTGTCCTAAACCACACTGTGGAGCACAAAAGATGATAATAACGCTTCAAAACGTCAAGGAAAAGCGGTCCTGACTCATTTTTGCCATGGTGATTATGCAAAAGAGATGCATGAAGATTTGAATGAGTAAACATGACAAAACTTTCAATTCGGAGACTAAAGCCGTTGAAAAGCCAGACGTGTTTCGACACATCTCGTGCTGAACTAAGTATAGCATCAAACCACAGACGCATGCTGGTCAAGAGCAGAAGTAGAGCAGATGCTTTCCTGAATTCTGACTCATTTTCCTTTAGCCACAGTTTTAAAGAAACACACTATATTGACAAAAGTAGCCAAATGCAGACCTTAAGCCAAAAACGCATCACCAAACACCAATGACTTGTGCATATGGGTTTCATACACTGTTGCAACAGAGGTGGAAATACAATTTTAAGTACATTAATGTCTTTGTTGGCACAGTTTGGAAGTGCCTTTTTCTCTTCTAAAGAAGGGGTGCCAATACTTTTGTCCATATAATGAAGTCATTGGTGTTTGGTGATGAGTCTGTGGCTCATTTAAAGTCACACCAGAGGTGTTCAGCTGGGATTAGACCAGTCAAGTTCTTCCACACTGACTGAATCATCATTTCTCTTGATTCTTGTCTTATACACAGAGACACTGTCATGTTAGAATAGAAAAGAGTCCAAACTGTTGCTATACAATTAGATTCCCTAGAATATCATTATTTGCTTCAACATTACGATTTGTACTCATGGAAATTACTAAAGTAGTCAAACCTTTCATTGGAAGGGGTGCCAATACTTTTGGCAATATAGTGTATATCATAGAAAACGAGAATGCACAATCATAGAGTTTATTAGCAGCACTATCCCAGCACTTCCTGTACGACCCCCATTCCTCTAAACACAACTTCCTGTTGATGTAAAAGAGTCGGACCAGGCTTCCCAACAGAGAGCCGGATGCGAGTCCACCGCTCCGGGCTAGAAATAATATCCCACACAGCTGCGTATGACTATAGAAAATATCTGGGGGAAGTGAGTTTATATTTAACACTGCATAAAAAAATGGCTTATCTTACGTGGTATTTTTGTCTTGTTTCTAGTCAAAATATCTAAAAATTCTACTTTTACTAGATAAGCAAAATGACTTAACCTAAATTAAATGCATTTTGCTTAAAATAAATACATTTATCTGCCAGTGGGGTAAGTAAAATATTTTTAAAACAAGAGTATTTTACTTACCCCTCTGGCAGATCATTCACTGGAAACAAGACTAATATCTTAAGTCATTTTGCTTATCTAGTAAAAGTAGAATTTGTAGATATTTTGACTAGAAACAAGACAAAAATACCACGTAAGATAAGCCATTTTTTGCCGTGAAATATATAAGAGAAGCTGCAAGCAGCCTCAGGACAAATACACAAATGAGTTATTATGAATCTTTATTTCCATTTCAAAAATATCCCTTTAAAACACAAAGTGACTTCATGCTGGCTTATTGAATTACTGCTCATCACTCGCTGTTAAAATATCATGACTGTTGGATCCTATTAATGTCCAGCTTATTTTGCATACACACGGTTTTCTATGGAAGCTGGTTTATGCCACGGAATAAAAATTATCATAATTTAGACTTTGTTTTTTGTAATTATGACTTTCTTCTCAGAAATTAGAGTTTATATTTTCAATGTTGACTTTTTTCTCACACAATTCTTATCTTTACATTTCAGAATGAGTTTTTTTTCAGAATTCAGTTTTGTTTCAGAATTCAGTTTTTTTCAGAATTCAGTTTTTTTCAGAATTCAGTTTTGTTTCAGAATTCGTTTTGTTTCAGAATTCAGTTTTTTTCAGAATTCAGTTTTTTTTTCAGAATTCAGTTTTTTTCAGAATTCAGTTTTATTTTCAGAATTAAGTTTTTTTTCAGAATTAAGTTTATTTTTCAGAATTCATTTTTTTTTCAGTATTAAGTTTTTTTCAGAAATCTATTTTTTTCAGAATTCATTTTTTTTCAGAATTCTGTTTTTTTCACAACAGAATAAAAATTTAACTGAATTAACTTTCATAATTCTGAGTTTATATCTTAAAATTCTGACTGTTACTCTGTAAATTGAAAATTTATATTTACAAAAAAAAAATATATGTATTTATAAATATAAATTTGATCTCTTTTTTATTATAAAAAAGTGGTAATTGTGTGATGAAAATTACCATTTTGTAATAATTATTAGAAAAATATTTAGTTTATATTGTTACATATGTATTCTACTGACTATATTACCATACTAATAAATGCATTCTTAATTTGGTGATTTATTTATTTAATTTTAATTGTATTATTTTAATTTAGTTTAAATAAATGTATATTACAAATCATATTTTATTAATTTATTGTGCATTTTGCATTGTTACACTTCTAGTAGACAGTAACAATGTTTGCGCTATAAACCAGCATGTTTATGAATATGATAATAAATGAGAATATTATGATAAGTAACAGCAGTTTGCAACATCCATGAGTATAACAGCCAGCTCAAATGGCTGACACAGAAGACGGTATTCCTGTATAAGAGAGCAGGTGTTGGTGGTCACCTGTGTGTGTGTTCTAGAGCAGGGCGCAGGAGCGCGGCTCTCTGAACGGGTTACTCCCGGCCGGGACGCCGACCAGCAGCGCGTCTTTACTGGCGTTCTGGAGGCAGTACTGCTGTAGATCCGCAGCGGCTTGAGAGACCTGCGTTACAAACACACTCAGATCAAATGGAGAAGTCACTTATTTACAAATCTGACTGCGTGTCATAAGAAATCAGCTCAATATTGCTCAAAACTGGAGGAAATTAACCATCCTGATGTCTAGCCTCTTAATATACATGTTCTGTTTATACAGTGCCAGACATTTACATTATATATATATATAATCGTGATTAATTGCATACAAAATAAAAGTTGTTTTCACATAGTATGAGTGTACTGTGTATATTTATTACCTATGTATGAATACACACCCAAATATGTTATGTTTATATATTAAATATATTTACATATTATATCAATTATATGAATATACATACAGTATATACATATAAATACATAATGTAAAATATATACTGCATGTGTGTGTATTTCTATTAATATATTCATAATAAATATACACATTACATAGATATATTATGTAAATAAAAACGTTTATTTTGGATGTGATTAATTGTTTGACAGCACACATGTTTTTTTATTAATACTAATAAATAGTATCTATTAGTTATTTTACCTAATTACAATAGCCTAACTGCAGTTTTATTGAGATTAACTGATGAAAAAAAAGTTTTGATAACATGATATATATATATATATATATTAATAAACACATTATTAATAGATTTAGAGATATTCAAATTATATTGCTGACCATAATCTGCCATAATTAGTCTGATCTTGAAAAATATCAGACCTTATTTTTCTATTTTCTACTATAATGATAATAATAATAATAATAATATTGTAAAATAGAAGTATGTCAGTTACATACAATAAGCTGTGTCATAATCTGCCTCCAATATCAAAGCAAATCAGACTAATAATAATAAGTGAAATTAAACAAGCCATAAGGAAGATGATTCTCATTCATATCCAGCCATATTCTGCTGCTTTGCTGTATATCATATTTTAGGATATTTGTGAACAGCACATTTCAGCTTGTTTTGAATGTAATGAACAACTATCTATAATAGTAGACAGACATAATTAAGAGCAGAAGTAGTGTGTAATATTATTATTCATCAGTGTGTATGTGTGTGTTGTGTGTGTGTGTGTGTGTGTGCGTGCGAGTGTGTGTGTGTTGTGTTTGGTGCGTGCGAGTGTGTGTGTGGTGTGGTGTGTGTGTGTGTGTGTGTGTGTGCGTGCGTGCGTGCGTGTCTCTGTGTGTATGTGTATAACACTGCTATTATAAAGAAGCACGTGTGAATTAGAAAGACTGAATGATATAAAGTGGAGTTTGTTCTGAAGTCCAGCATCTCTGTACTGATAACAGATCACACTTCTGAGTGCTGAGACTTACTTTGACTCTGTCCACGCTGGCTTCGAGTCTCAGCTGCTCCACAGTGCGTCTCATGCTCGTGACGCTGGAGCTTGAAGACATGATGATGATGATGATGATGATGATGATGATAAGTCAAACTCTCGCAGGACCGATGAAGGAGTGCGTCTGAGGAGCGCGAGCTGCTGCATCTGTTGATTTACAGTCAGAAAGGGATGTGTGGGCGTGGCTGTGAGAGTGATCATGGGCGGGCACACACCACACACACACACAAATACAGAGAGACACACACACACACACACACTCACAAACACACGCACGCGCACACACACACACACACACACACACAGAGACACACCAACACACACACTCGCACGCATACACCACACACTCACAAACACACACACACACACACATACACACACACACACACACATACACACACACACACACACACGCGCACGCATACAACCACACACTCACAAACACACGCACGCGCACACATACACACACCAACACACACACACACACACACAGACACACACACACAGAGACACACACACACACACACACACACACACACACGCACACACACACTCGCACGCATACAACCACACACTCACAAACACACACACACACACACATTTCTGGCAATGATGATGCCTTGAGTTCCCATCTTGTGCAATTTTCTTTTGCGTGTATTTTGTTTTGCAACTCTTTCCTGTTTTTCAAATATATGTGGCACTGATTCCACAAAACTGTATGTTTATTCATTTATTTATGTTTCATTTTAGATAATTTTAGAAAAATGTCTGGATATAAACATTTCTTAAAAGCCTTTATTAACATAAAGTTTTATTAAGTTTTTAATATAAGCTTTTTGTTAACAGCCTATTTTAGCCTACCTTTTATATAATTGTATGTGTTTATTATTATTTTCCTAACATATTGTCTTAATATAAATTTTTATGATAAAGGAATTATTTATTATTGCCATGTTTATTTTGCCGCATTTTTTAAAAGTATTTGTTATTTTATATAATATTTTGTTATTAATATTATGTTATTTTTTATATTTATAAAAACATTTTAATTTAATGCTAAACTAGTTATAATGTATAAAATATATAAATGATTAAATCTGAAAAAAAATCATCTAATCATAAATTATTTATTTTATAAATTAAAATGATTTCTTTTGTTTTATTTTATTGTCCGTAACGTTTCTGAATTAAGCTTTTGCCACTATGAAGACCTTTATTATGAATGATTTCGGTTAGACAGTCATCACAATAGCAGTTTTCACAACTAAGCGCTCTTTCTTCTTCCTTAACTCTGTCCATCAGTTGTAGTGCTCATGCAACCCTATGGTGCAAACCCGTCATATCATCAGTCGTAACGTTTATTAATGAAGGTTAAAGCGTTTGCTGTCGTTGTGATTGCGCGCAGGAGATGTGGTGTGACGTCATAACGCGAATCAGAGCTTTCACTTGACGATAGCAACGGAGTTGGCGTCCATAGAAACAGGTTTCTTGAAATTAGTTCTCGTTCGATAAAAGTGACCCCGGACACAAAACCAGTCATAAGACAATCAATCATCAGAAAGCGGAATAAATCATATTTCCATTGATGTATGGTTTGTTATGATTGGACAATATTTGAAAGGGTGCAAAAAAACTAAATATAGAGAAAATCATCTTTAAAGTTGTTCAAATGAAGTTCTTAGAAATGCATATTACTAATTAATAATTAAGTTTTGATATATTTACGGTACTAAATATCTTCATGGAACATGATCTTAATATCCTAATGATTTTTGGCATGAAAGAAAAAAGTATAATTTTGATCCATAAATGTATTGTTGGCTATTGCTACAATATATTGTTATTATGACTGGTTCTGTGCTGCAGGGTCACGTGTGTGAATGTGAATGTGCCCATTCTGGAGCCGGAGCAGCGGCCGCACAGCAGACAGTGGTATCAGCTGTTGTGAATTACTGTGATGTGTGTGTGTGTGTGTGTGTGTGTGTGAGAGAGAGAGAGAGAGTGTGTGTGTGTGTGTGTGTGTGTGTGCGTGCGTGCGTGCGTGCGTGTCTCTGTGTGTATGTGTATAACACTGCTATTATAAAGAAGCACGTGTGAATTAGAAAGACTGAATGATATAAAGTGGAGTTTGTTCTGAAGTCCAGCATCTCTATACTGATAACAGATCACACTTCTGAGTGCTGAGACTTACTTTGACTGTCCACGCTGGCTTCGAGTCTCAGCTGCTCCACAGTGCGTCTCATGCTCGTGACGCTCGAGTTTGAAGACATGATGATGATGATGATGATGATGAGTCAAACTCTCTCAAGACCGATGAAGGAGTGCGTCTGAGGAGCGCGAGCTGCTGCATCTGTTGATTTACTGTCAGAAAGTGGATGTGTGCATCAAAACGCAGTGCCATCAAAGAACACAGAATGTTTTACCCCCATATTTACACAAGGAGCAGGTGTAACAACTTTCATGAATTGATCACAAATTAAACTTTCTTAAATTTTCATGAATTTCAAAGTTCACTCTATGTCAGAACGGCTTTATGAACGATTTACATAAAAGTTTGTTCTGCTCATGTTTCATTAATGAGGCCCATAGAGTCAAAGTGATTGTAGTGTAACACTTATTTTCTGCTGTCTATGCTCCAGTCTCTTCCGCGTGGGTAACATAAATAAAACACGTGTTACCAGGGTGATAGTTTCTTCTTTTAATCAAAAGCATCGGCTTAACAGCAAGAACAGCCGAACACACCACACACAAACCCGATTGCTTCTTGTTTTCCCCAAGCGCGCTCTACCTTAAAGGGGCAGGCGCCTGGCAATATATTTCCAACAAACATGTATAAAACTTGTATGCCACATATGAAAATACATGGAAATCTACTAAATAGATTGATCAACATTTCTTTTTTTATATATAAACCATGTATTGACAATGTAAAATAAAATAATGAATTCAACATAAGGTTACAGTAGCTACACAGCTAGGCAAATGCAGATTCAATCTAGCGTTGATCGCATCAAAAGTGTTTGTTTCAAACAAAAGTGTTTCATCAAAAGTCAACCAGGCATTGGTGGGCGGAGTTACTGTAAATAGCGTTTGCCAATAAGCGTGCTATTTGCACTTAATGTAAAAACACTCCAAAAAAAAAAAAAAAAAAATTCCCCTCTCTTGGGCCCCAGGTGCGCATGGGCCCCTGCCTATAATGCCCAATGGATAATTTGGCCCTGCTTGAAGGTATTTACAGACATTTAATGAGGCTCAGAGGTCCCATGAGTGCAATTAACTTCATAAATTCATGTTGAGATTAATGTTTTAAATATTACCTTTTGAGTATATATATATATAGAGAGAGAGAGAGAGAGAATATAGAATTATTCAATGATTTAAATAACTGAAATTATACTTTAAAAATGAAACTAAGACTGCCATTAGGTGACGGCAGAGATGTTCACAAGTCTTTAAATGGAGTCCGAGTCGAGTCTGAAGTCTTTATCGCTGGAGTCTGAGTCAAGTCTCAAGTAATTTAATGGCTCGCTAAAAAATCCCATTCAGAATCCTCATGTATTGAAATCTTTCTATTTATGAAGCTGTTTTATAGGCTATAGACAACATATATTATCTATAATCTGCTTTGTAAAAAAAGAGGTATTAAAGGTTCTCCCAAAAAGGAAATTTCTGTCATCATTTACTCAACCTCAAGTATTTCCAAACCTGTCTGAATGTGTTTGTTCTGAACACAACGGAAGATATTTTGAAGAAAGTTTGTAATCAGGCTGTTTTGGGACACCATTGACTTCCACAGTAGGAGAAAAATACTGTGTTTCATAGATTCTTCAGAATATCTTCCGTTGTGTTCAGCAGAACAAACACATTCATACTGTTTGAAAATACTTGAGGCTGAGTAAATGACTACCGAATTTTCATTTTTGGGTGAACTGTCCCTTTAAGATGTAAGGTTAATATACATTTAGCCTGTTACTTATGTTTTAATCCATTACCATGTTCAAAATAGTATTTCTGTCATCAAATTCTGTAAAATGAGTCTGATCTACTATGAGGAAATAGCCTGTGACACAGATATTACAAAACCATACTGTTACGGAAGGACTCACAGACACAAAGGGATATATTACATGGTGACGTTTTTAATAACAGTTCACAGATGAACAACAGGAAGCAGGTTAATAGCGGGTGTGATGATACTTCGGAGAGTGAAGAGCAGATCAGACAGATGGTATCCTTACAGGTCCAGGAGATCGTGGATGGGGACAGACGCGGGGTACCCAGGACAGGAACAGGAGGCGGTATCGGAGAGGAGGAGGATAGAGGACGAGGAGGAGACACTGAGGATGACATAGAAGGTAAGTATATCAATATCACTCGGATAATAACGATAGAATGGAGTAGTGTGAGAGTCCAACTATCTTGAGACGAGACTGGACACTGAAGTGATCTGGTGCTGGTGCTTAAGAAGGCTGGGTGCTGAGTGATTGAATGACTTGCAGGTGATGATGATTAATACTCAGGTGAATTGGTGCGCTGTGATTGGCTGGGTTGGGGAACCGGCTGTTCTGTGTCAGTTACCCCCCCCTCCACGGCTCGCTCCTAAGGGCCATGATCCTCGACGCCGTGGTGGTCGACCTCGTCCTCGGGGAGCAGGCTGATCTGGGTGTGTGGCGTGGAAGGTTTCCAGTAGATTGGGGTCAATGATGTTTGTCTCTAGGCTCCCAGGATCGCTCCTCCGGTCCACAGCCCCTTCCAATCTACCAAGTACTGTAATCTGCCACCACGGCGTCGGGAACTCAGGATTTCCTTCACAGTATATGCGGTACCGACCTCCAGAATCAATGGAAGGGGGGGTTCCTCAGCCGGTTCCGGATCTGTGGAGATAGGGACAGATGGGTAGTGAGGTTTAAGGAGTGTTACGTGGAAAGTATACGGTAGTGCGGAGGTAACTGGAGCTGGTAGGTGACTGGGTTGATCTGCTCACGATGGAGAAGGGGCCAATGAATCTGGGACTGAGCTTTTTGCAGGGTGTGCGTAACCTGATGTCACGGGTTGACAGCCAAACCTTTGACCTGGTTGATACATGGGAGTTGCTGAACGCCTTAGGTCTGCTGTCATCTTACGCTTACGCAAGGCTCGTTGCAATTGGTGGTGAGCCGCGTCCCAGACCCTCTCGCTCTCTCGAAACCAGTAGTTTACCGATGGAACCTCTGATGGTTCGCCTGACCAGGGGAAGAGAGGGGGCTGGTACCCAAGCACGCACTGGAAGGGAGTGAGTCCGGTAGATGGTTGGCGAAGGGAGTTCTGTGCGTACTCGGCCCAGCCCAGGAACTGGTTCCAAGAGTTCTCCATCACGCTTGTGGTCCAGGAGCGCCACCTCTGGCTTTGTCTCACTGACATGAAGGAGCAGGAAAAGGTACAGTTCCTGAATGCTCCCGTGTCACAGATCGGCCTCTTCGGCGACGCTGTCGAGAGCTGTGCCCAGCAGTTTTTGGCAGCACAGAAGCAGACTGATGCGATCAAACACATCATGCGCCGGAGGAAACCCGTGGCCGCTCCCACGCTGCAGCAGCAGCCTTCCACCAGGCAGCGTTGTGGAGCCGGTCGCAGGCAGGACGCCCTGTGTTTCCACCCACACAAGGAGGAATCAGGTGAATGTTACACTACACACCCAGACCCCGCCCCCTGCCATCACAGGCTCCGGGCTAGGTAACTGTGTTCCACATCGCTGCCCCCACCACGAGCACATCGGTGACCCTGTTGGTGCCACTGGCACGGTCTCTCGGAGCCTGGCTAGCGCTCCCCAGTCCGTCTCGGTGGCTCCTACGAACATTAGACTCGGCTACGCGATTCAGTTCGCCCGGCATCCCCCCAAGTTCAGGGGCATCCAGTTCACTTCAGCCAAGGCCCTCGATCCCCTGTCTTGCGTGCGGAAATCGCAGTCCTGCTGGTGAAGGATGCAATAGAGCCGGTCTCTCCAGCCGACATGGGGTCGGGGTTTTTTCAGCACTTACTTAATTGTGCCCAAGAAAGTGGTGGGTTACGACCGATCTTGGATCTGCGAGTTTTGAACCGTGCACTTCACAAGCTGCCGTTCAAGATGTTGACGCAGAAACGCATTTTCGGGTGCATCCGTCCTCTAGATTGGTTTGCAGCGATCGACCTGAAGGACGCGTACATTCATGTCTCGATCCTCCCGCGACCCAGGCCATTCCTGCGATTCGCGTTTGAGGGTCGGGCATATCAGTACAAGGTCCTGCCCTTCGGGCTGTCCCTGTTGCCTCGCGTCTTCACCAAAGTCGCGGAGTTGCGCACACCCTGTTCTCTCAGGGGGGACATTCTCAACTACCTCGACGACTGGCTCATACTTTCACAGTCTCGCAAGCGGTTGTGTGCACACAGGGACCTGGTGCTCAAACACCTCAGCCTGTTGGGTTTTCTGGTCAACTGGGAAAAGAGCAAACTCGTGCCAACGCAGAGGATCTCTTTTCTCGGCATGGAGTTGGATTCGGTCAACCAGACAGCACGCCTCACCCAGGAACGTGCTCAGTCAGTGCTGAATTGCTTCAAGACTTTATCAGGCAGGACGGCAGTTCCACTGAAACTCTTCAGAGGCTCCTGGGGCATATGGCTGCAGCTGCGGCAACAGTTCCGCTCGGTTTGCTCCATATGAGACTGCTTCAGCACTGGCTCCATGGCCGAATCCCGAGGTGGGCGTGGAAACGCGGTACTCATCGGGTTCAGATTACACCGGCCTGCCGCAAAACCTTCAGCCCGTGGTCAGATCCCTCATTCCTTCGGGCAGGAATGCCCCTGGAGCAGGTATCCAGACATACTGTGGTATTCACGGATGCCTCGGCCACCGGCTGGGGAGCCACGTACAACGGGCATGCAGTATTAGGGGTTTGGACGGGTCCCCAACTGCGTTGGCATATCAATTGCCTCGAGCTCCTGCCAGTACGCCTTGCCTTAAGCAGCCTCAGAAGGCGCAAGGACGTTCTGGTCCAGTTTGGGCTGAAGACGATTCTTCAATAAAAACCTTTTTATTCTTAAAACATCCTTCGTCTCGACTATCTTCATCCAAAGTTTCAACCACATAAATGGCGTAGTTGGCAGGGTTCTGTGGGACAACATCGATTGACAATTGGCGAAACCAGAGCGAGTTCAGCTGGAGGGGGGGACACTCTCTTGTCCGAGAAAAGCTAATGGTCCAGCCGGCTCTCAGATAAACAAGGTAAGACAAAGATGAAATTACTTTGTTTAGTTAGGGACTGTGTGTTGTTTCGGGTAGGTGAGAGTTATGGTCCTCTGGTGAGAACTGAAAACGCTAAAAATATTCAGCTAAAAAATTGTTACAAATCCCCAGAATCATTGAAAAAGAACACGAGTTGAAGGTGGATGAGAGATTAAAATGCTAAGAGAACTGAGGATGATGAAATAATAAAATAGAACTGAGATACAAGTTTTAATAATAATAATAATAATAAGGACGAGGCGCGTGTCCTATAAAAATAATACAATAGAACCGAGGCGCGTGTTCTAAAAATACAACCGAGGCACGAATTATATTTAGTGAAATCGACCGAGGCGCGAGTCGATTGATGACCCTAAAAATAAATTAGAACTGAGTTACGAGTTCTAGACTGAATGCAACTGAGTACGAGTTGTCAAAATTAATTAGAACTGAGTTACGAGTTCTAGACTGAATGCAACAGTTACGAGTTGTCAAAATTAATTAGAACTGAGTTACGAGTTCTAGACTGAATGCAACTGAGTTGTCAAAATTAATTAGAACTGAGTTGCGAGTTCTAGACGAATACATCCAGTTTCCAGCAGGAGGCGCAAATACACAAGACAAATTCCAGAATAGAACAAAGTGATTTACCCACTATAACGAATTGCAAAAATTGTAACAATCGTAACAATCATGTGGCAAAGAAAGAAAAATGCCCAGCTTTGGACAGCTGTGTCATAACTGCAAGAAAATGAATCATTTCCCAAAAAAATTTGCAGATTGCGTTGCCGATTTGGACCAAAGAAAGCAAACTACAAAAAGACTGTACATGAAATTAAAGTGGACAAAACCTCTGTATATGATGACACTTTCTATGTTGATGGCATTGAAATTGATAGGAGTGTTGAAACTGTTAACTCTTTCATGGCTGAGCAGGAGAAGGATTTGTCAAGTTGCACATAAACCAAACTCCAAATGAAGTGAAAGTAGACACTGGGGCAAAGTGTAACGTAATTTCGCAAACAATATTTCAAGTGAATTGCCACCAATGTACAACCAATGGAGCAAGAAAGCACACCTAACATGGTGGCTTATGGTGGAGTTTTATAACAGCTCAGATCAATATTAAACCAAAGACAGTTATATATCTGATTTTGGGTGGGTTTCCAACATAAACGATGATTCATTCTGCTTAATAAAATAAGGTAGCCACACAACTTCTTGTTTTTCTTCTTCTTGTATTCCTTTCAATTTAAATGATATGAGAAACAATACACATTGGCACCAAACACAATAGTGATACTATCAAACACACCCCACTTGTTCATCTGAAATCAAATATTGACCCATCTTGATCAGACTATGAATCAAGTCATTGTGTGGAAAAACACTATATGTGTAAAAGTCAAAGCAACCAGTCTTATCTGTGTTTATGTTAGACACTGAAGGAATCCAGTGGAGATGCCGGCTGAAAGAAACGTTGACCTTGAATCGCAATTATAATCCATGTTGTAGAGCGTCAAAGCAGTCCCCATTGAAGAGAAACAACCAAGTCGACTTCAGTCCTTGTCAATGCCACCAACAAAGATTTCCAATTCAATCCCCAATGCTGTCATATGTAGCAAGCACAACGTAGACAAAAACCCTTAGTTGAGAATGAAACAAAAATGTTTCTCAACAAGGGCCTTCCCCAAACGCAGTAGATCAGCTCAAAGGCTGCTACTAGGCACATTGGCACACAAACCAAAAAGGTATCCGTCCCTTCTTCTTCTATTCCACTACCACATTTATCCATGCTCAACCGAAGTTAAGGCTGCCCCCTACCAGTGAGGGATTACACCTGCAGCTGCACTCAACTCGTAGCAGGCAAAAGACTGTTACAGTTTAAATTGAAACAAAGGTTTAGTTACACTGTCATGTAGTTTAAAAGGACAAAGCCACTCACTCAAATTTTCTTGGTGGATCAAGATGTCCCAACCGCTGTTATATTTCGTGCATGTTTAGACATGGGGATTGTCAAGATGAGCCCACATGTTCATCTGATCAGCACAGAGAGCATTACTAAACAAATTCTCAAAGAATACAGAGACTTGTTCACTGATGAACTTGAGAACTCCCAATCACATACTCCATGACAGTAGACTCAGCGTGCAGCCTGTAGTTCGCCCTGCACATCGCATTCCACTGGCAATGCAGGACCGTGTTAAAGCAGAGCTGGACCGCATGCAGAGCCTGGGTGTCATAACACCAGTCTAGGAGCCAGCAGACTGGGTTTTGTCCATGGTTGTGACATAAAAAGGACAGACAAAAAATCAGACAGTGTATAAATCTTAAAGATCTCAACACTGCCTTAAAGAGACCTCATCCTCCTATGTGCAGCATAGAGGAATTAGCATCCCAGATGTTGGGGCAACATTATTTTCTGTGCTGGACGCAAAGAACTCTTCTGGCAAATACGTCTTGACCGAATTCTTCTATGATGGCTACGTTTAGCACCCCATTTGGACGCTATCGATTTCTTTCGTATGTCTTTTGGCATAAAACTCAGCAAGCGAAGTGTTTTAGCGCTCAATGGAGCAGCTGTTTTCAGGATACCCCTGTGCTATCATAGTCAACAACATCATTGTTGGAGGTCATAATGTTGCAGAACATGATGCTTATTTGAGAAGAGTTGCTGAATCGAGCATGTGAGGTCAAACTCAAATTAAAACCCTGCCAAATGCAAATTCCGTCTGGACCAAGTCAGCTACGTAGGTCATATTTTCACTAGCGAAGGCTTGAAGGCGGATCCTTCTAAAATAAAAGCAATCTCTGAGATGCCATATCCCAAGGATGTTCCAGCATTGCAGCGATTCCTTGAATGGTAAATTACCTGGGGAAGTATATTCCAAAATTTAGTGATGTAGCTGCACCTCTAAGGAAGCTGACACACAAAGAAACTGCATGGTGCTGGTACAAGCAGCACCAACAAGCATATAATAATCATTTCGAGAATCGTCGAAACAGACACCAGCCCCTGGTGACCATTCTAAAGAACCCATTCACATAGCCCCTGCACTATTACAAAGAATGATGCTCAGGTTACAGTGCTACGACATCACTCTGGTGTACAAGAAGGGTAAAGACATGTATCTTACAGACATCCTATCTCGAGCTCCAAACACAAAAACATTCCTCCAGATGCCTGAAAATTACACATTTGAGGTTATGTCCGTCAGTTACATCTCTTCTGGTCGACTGGAGGAACTCAAACAAGCAAACAACGGAGGATGAGGTGCTATAGGCCATAGTTAGTGCCCCGCGCTGCGTCGATACTTTCCATACAGGGATGAACTAGCCGTGGAAGACGGAATAGTGATGAAAGGCCACAAAACTGTCATTCCTCGCTCATTACAGAGAGAATACATTGGCATAGTTCACGGAGGGCACCCTGGTTTGGATGCTACCAAACACAGAACAAGTGGTATCATTTTCTGGTCAATGATGACAGCTGATATCACAGCGGAACTCATCGCATGTTCAGATTGTAATAGCACAAAGCCACATCAGCAGAAAGAACCACTGAAACTGTACCCAGTTCCAGACATGCCTTGGTCTACAGTGGCAACAGATATGTTCGAGTGGCGTGGTCAAAACTACTTGGTGCTCGTGGACTCATACTCTGGTTGGTACGAGATTGACCTTCTCCGCGGAACGACATCTTCAGCTGTGATCGGGAAACTGAAGATACATTTCTCTGTGCATGGCTTTCCACACACACTCATTTCTGATAATGCCAGACAGTACACAAGTCAACAATTCAAAGACTTTGCCAAACAGTAGGACTTTATCCATGTCACCAGTAGTCCAGAATTCCCGCAGAGAAAGTAGTCTGCAATGCCAAACAGCTGATGGAGAAATCTCAGAGATGGCACGGATGTATTCCTCAATCTCCCAAATTTGAGAAACATTCCTCGTGACTCGACGTTAGGTTCCCCTGCACAACGCCTGTTGTCACGACAGACACGATCAGCAATTCCTGTTAACTCTAAGCTGCTGGAACCAACTCCCAAACATGCGCAGATAGTTACTGCACAACTACTCCATAAGAGGATGACCCAAAAGCGATACTACGATGCCTCAAGTCATCCACTGCAACCACTGACAGAGGGACAAGTTGTCAGAATGCAAACCCCGAAAGGATACAACCACCTTGGCACAGTAAAGGAGGTGACCAAGGAGCCACGGTCTTACACTATCCAATGCAATGGGAGAACATACAGGAGGAACCGACGCCATATATTTCCCGTCGGAGAGCCCCCTCCTTCATGGTTTACCCCTGTGGACATTGACTATCAAAATACCATGACACAAACACAGGACTGTTTTTCCCATACATCACAAACACACATCCCACAGTCAGGATCCACACCTACTGTCTTGCCAAAGCACACAGTATATTCCCCTACTAAGGTTGGTAGTACACACTACAGAACACGTTCAGGTCGTATTTGCAAACCCAAGATATGAACAGTGAGTTTTACTAATGGTAGATTTAGTGGTACTTTCGTTATTATTTGAATACATGCTGAAAGTGTTTATTTTGGCAATTTCTATATTTTCAGCTAGGTTTAGCTGGTTTAGAGGTTTCAGCTAAAGGAA
>QVTF01006488.1:5000-27309 GCA_003573665.1 Oxygymnocypris stewartii
TTTTTTGTCTATTGTCAGGATGTTCTTCTTAAAAAAAAGTGTTTTGGTTTGGAAAAACATGAATATTCAGAATATTTTGGGGTGAACTATTCTTTTTATATATCATTTAAACTTCAGTATGTTAACCACTACATGGTTTTACTTTATATTTACTGATGTTTCACTGAATATGTTTTAATATTAATTTTTTTAAATAAGATAAAAATGCTTTTTATGGTATAAATCTGTTCGTGTTTCCATAACCACTTTCTCCAACTTCCAGTTTCTACTTTGTGAATAAAAAAAGCCCCATTTTTGTCTATGCTTTTTTTAGACAGGCCATGATATCAATCAATCAATCAATAAATACATAAATACATAGATACATAAATAATGTTGTATTGGTTTTGGAACAACATGAATATTCTGAATATTTTAGGTAAACTATTCCTTTTACATATCGTTTTAAATTCAGTATGTTAACCACCACTTAATTTATATTTACTGATATTTGATAGAATTTTTTATGTTTTTTTTTATTTGTTTTTAATGCCCAAAGAATGAATCTGTTCATGTTCCATAAACACTTTCGCCAACCTCCAGGACTTCCAGTTTCTACTTTGTGAATAAAAAAAACAAGCCTGAGCATGAATGTTTTCCTCTTTCAGTCTGACCGTCTGGAGGCAGAAATACTAGAAAGACACGAGCAGGGTCTGCTTAACAACTGTGGGCAGTCTGTCCTGGTAATCAGACTCCATTAGCCACTCATTCTACACTTTGAGTTTGGTGACTGCAGTGGGGTGATGCAAGGCACTATATTTGCCTCCCCTGTTTGTGTGACAAATGACTTCTACTTACTCCAGTCACCATACAACAACGTGTCCAGCGTGGCCGTGTTAATGTGAAATAATGTAGTTTCTGTAGGATCGGAGAGGTATAGACCGCTATGGTACACAGGCTAGCAGTACCAAAATAGCAGACGACCATTTGCATTTCATCTGTCGCACACTTGACACCAAAGAGTTGCTCAGATATTTGCGCTTCCCGTGTTACAGCTCTGGCCTTGCCGGCAACTATTTCGGTGGGGTGTGTTCGGCTCCTTCTCCTTCAGTCTTTTCAAGCGCTTACTTGAACATGGATTTCTACCATGAGCTTCAGGCTGTGTTCAGCTATTTTTACATTTCTACAGTGTTCTTATGTGGAGTAACAGGAAAGTCTGACTTCACTTGGTGGCTTGTGTGAAATGTATCTTTAAAGATTCGTTTGACTCTTATTAATATTTTTTTGTCGAATGGATTTATCCAAGGATGAACTACAGAACTTAAAAAAAAGGTAAGGGATAAACTTTGACTGACTTTTAATCTCTTCTTCTCAAATGAATGTGGCTCAACACATTTGCTTATACTTTCTTGACAAAAGGAAAATTTGAAATGTTCTTAGTGTAAGCCTTTTAATAATAAAAAGCTAAGATCCATTGAGAGCAGCTGTTCTTTGACGTTTTCATAATTTTATGATGAACAGCCTGCTATTTTGAAGAACTTTCCTTGAGGGCCTTATCGCTGTACTGTAGATCTTCATTTCACATAAATAAAATAACAGATGTGGGGAAATTACCCCGACTGCAAGTTGATATGCAATTATGGGTGGTGGAAAAATGTTATACTATCCAAATCGTCTTGGCCACTTATGCTTGGCTTTAAATGCTCACAAATATATCTCAAGATTTGTCCCGGGTCAGCATTTGAGCTCGCTGAGTTACAGAAAAATGTCTAATAATGCCATATTGTAGTACTTTTAAGGCACATTCCCATTCCATGACAGGCAGAAGCAGTGATGAGTGCCGATTAATGGATTTAGGTCAGAGGATAAATATGGGTTAATGAGTTATTCCCGGATCAACCACACAGTGCAGCAGCTGCAATGAAACAACTTTAATGATGACTAATTCGTGTTCTCTGTAGTATAAATAATGCTGGCAAAAATGTTGAATAGCTTGTTTGAGGAAGTTTAACAATGTTTACATTTTAGGCTTAGAAGTATTTAGTTTTAAAAAGCAGATCTTTTGAACAGGACACACTTAAAAGTAGTCTGCACGGTTTGAAAATCCTTTTTTATTTTACCAAATGACTTCAAAGGGTTATACAGGTGGCCTGTGTATGTGAAAGGGCAGAGAGACGTCTGCCTTCTTCCAAAAATAGTTGGTGTTTGGCATGGTGTATCTTTCTTTACTGTACATAGTCACAGGCAGGATTACCGGTCAAAACAATAAACTGTTTAATCGTAAATATAAAAGTTAGTAGTTTTAAAATATGATTTTTGACGATAAACTGATATAATTTATGTCATTTATTTTTTGCAGGGAAATCACAATGTAATCTCCAACATGTGGTGTTGACAATGCAATAAGTCTCAAGCCAGGTCAATTCTGCGTCAGACTGAAGGAATTGGGAATACGCATCCATCATGAGCAACCAAGAGAAGCGCCACAGGACAATCATGCAGCACCTCCGCTATATTGATAGCTTTATGGATGAAATAGATCGTGAGGTTATGAGCCTGACGGATCGAGCTTTCAAGAGTCTGTGCATTGGAGATGAAGCAATCTACAATGACTCAGAGTTTTCCCCATCTCTAGTCAGCTGCCACAAGCCAATGGTGGAGGACGTCTCAAAAAAGGCACAGCAGAGCACATTTTCTGCTGCCAAAAAACTTAATTCGTACCCCCTTAATGGAGCGAATGATCCGTTGAGTAGATCAATTAAGTCATCCAAAGACTCATCGTTTTTTGCAGCGTTTGCAGCCAAAAAGAATGGTGAGAGCAGCAAGATGACAAATGGTGATTCATGGGACAAATCTGCTCTACTCAGCATCCAAAGGGAGCTCTCCGAGTTTTCTTCAGATTATCACAGTTTAACAGCGGAACATCTTTCCCAAGACAAAAATCATCTAAAATCAGATGAAAAAGGGCCTGCCAAGAAATCAGGCAAGGTTGCTTCGAATCCCCCGGAAAAATCTTCTAAAAGTAAACATAGCAATAACAACAAACTGAGAAAACTGAATTGCATAAACTTTTTCCTCCACAGCGAATTCAGCCCATTTTTGTCATGGAGGGATTTTAATAAATTCTCCTTCGGGCAGGAGCACATTTCAGAGATTGTGTTGAGCAACAGGCCACCTGAATGGTATGACTCACCTCTTTACAAAGAATTAACTGCAGCACATGGATGCTATAAATTAAGTGTCCCCCCATCAGTTGAAAAAGAAGTTGAAAAGTGTCCAAAACAAAGTGAGACTCATCCACTTAAACCACAACTTGCTTCTGTACAATCGGCAGCGCCTAAGGTACCTCCAAAACCAGAGAAAGAGTCTGGGCACATCCAGCATAATATTCCTACAAAAGCTCCTCCGCTTGTTGCTGAACAGAGATGTAATTCAGAAAGAGTGGAAGCTTGCGTTCCTTGGCGAAAAAGTCGAAGTAGAGCAAGAAGTGCTGCTCCTGTGGGGCATTCCTTCATCTCACCGGCCTGCGAAAGAACAAACGCAAGAGAAGGGAGTGCACAGGCATTTAATAAAGAAGTCAAGACAATAGAGGACCAGACTTCCACTAGTTCAACTCCTTTCAGTATTTCACAGCTGTTGACACCGGTGATACCCTCCAGACATGGGACAGGAAATTCAGAAATACTGCAAACTGTGCTCTCACCCACTGCCCTGGAGATCCCAGCGCTCCTTGAGAGAGAACTGTATCCGTCGCCTGAGATTAAGAGAGAGGGGTACAAATCCATTGCATCAAGCTTGTTGTTCAATCTCAAGGACAACAGAAAACGGGTTAAGGCCATGTACAGTCCACCTAAGTTTAAAGTTTTGGATGCGACAAAACAAAGTAAAGAGTCTCCCCAGCCTGAAGTGTAAACGATGTGCTCGAAATACCAGAGAATTCAGAAGCAAAACAAATTTCACCGGCTCATCACAAAGCCATTATCTCTCCAATGAGTCCCTTGTTGGAAACCGGAGACACTCAAACTGGCTCCCCAGCGAATAGTGGAATGCCAGATGACTATTTGTCACTGAGTCTGCTTCAATCTGGACAATTAAAATCAAACAGGAGCCCTGCAACGAACAAGGCAATATACCCATCATTACAACTTTACCAAAAAGCTAGTCCTGAGGAGATCAGAGCAAATGCTCAAGCTGTGGTTGATACCAGCGCTCAGGTTTTCACAGAAAAAGCCAGCAAAGATCATGACACAAAGCATAATTATCCAAGTAAATTGTTGAAAGGTGTAGAGTTGCAAAACAAAAATGATACCCTAGAGTCAACGCTAAATGCCAAAAAGCCCAGTGAAAGTTTAAATAGTGAAAGGACTATTGAAAACAAATCTGGAAAACGCTCAAGTATAAGTTTAACACAACTGGAAGAACAAGCCATGAGTGATGGTACAAATCAAATTAAGGACAGGTTGGAAACTAGAGGAACAGTCAGTACAGAGAAAAGCCCTGTTAAAGAAAAAGAACCCAACTTAAAGGAGGCAGGAACAAAGCATGTATTTTCTGCACGACAGAACAACTACATTAAAAGTCAGAGATTTGTCAGTACAGATGATGATACAGATCATGATGATAGTTCTAATGCAGAAAAACGGCTGATGGATATAAATGATGAAAATATTAATGAGGAGTGGTATAGGCATTCCAAAAATACAAAAACGAAAGAGATAAGACAAGAGGAGCATAATGAAGGAATACCTATGAATAAAGGACTGGTTCAAACAACAGTAGACGGACAACTATTGAAAGAAAATGTTAATGTATGTGAAGTGGCTACCACAGCTAAAGAACAGAGCAGCATTACATCAAAATATGGTTTGGAAACTCTAAGGGAGCAAAAAGTAAAAGAGGGAACTTTCTCAGTTAAAGTAAACACGTCTGAAAAGAAAGCACTGTTTGCATCAATAGAACCAGTGCCAAGTAAGACAACTGCCCCCTTAAAGAGTGGTAATGTTGTTATAGATAAGTACGACTTGGCCAAAAGGGCTTTAGAGGAAGTAATTGCTGAACGAGAGAAAAGAAAGTTGAAAAATAATGCATGTGGTTTTGAAAAACCTCAAGATGATCTTGAGTTACCCACCAGTGAAGAGGACCAACTACTTAGCATGTTTATGCCGAATGAATGGGGGGCAAGGACAAAAGATGGCAAAAATCAGAATACCGTATCTGCTTCTAAAACTAATATGCAGACTGTGCACACAAAGTCAGAAGACATGGCCAAACATGGTGAAAGTCATGTGCCTGAGATAAAATTAGCCAGGCCCTGTGAGCAGGAAGCATCTAATGGGCAGTGCCAGCATTTAGAACCTATAAAATATAATGAGAGAGACAGATTGTGCCTAGACCATCAAGAAACCAACACAAGTAATATCAGCAAGGGTGATGAAATACGCCAAAAGAAAGAGTTAAGGAATACAAATAAAAGTCATGCAATGAAATGCAATAAAATGGGAGATCATATGGAAAGTAGAGATATTTGTAGTGTGGGACAGTACGAGGAAGAGCTGCGTGTTGACAAAAGGGGTAGTTATAATAAGCCTGAGGTACCCCCGAGAAGAGGGAGAAGTAATTCTCAGAGTAATGACAGAGTAGTTGAAAAGACAGAAGGTAATTTTGACTTTAAAAGAGAAGGTGACACTACAGGCAAAACTGAGATAATGGAAAGTAGGGAAATAAGCAAAGTTCAGTCAAGTCAAACAAAGACTCGAGGCCCAGTGAGAGGAAACGTATCAGCTCTGAAAGAGAAGTATGACAAAGAAATTAAGGTGAACCGCAAGAATGTTCAGAAAGGCCTGTCTGTTGAAAGTTCATGTTCTGAAAATTCTATGGAAGAGAGACCCAATGAAAAGGCTCCAAAAGACAAAATTATTCACAAATTTGTTCCACCAAAACTCACAGTCTGTGATGCTGAAAGTGGCACTTATTCCATTATCTACAGTGAGATGGATTCAGAGAGTGGAAGAATGTCCAACAGCTCTTTAAAAGAATCAGAAAGAGGCGAGGAACATTCTAGTTCACAGAGGAAACACAGTATCACCCAAGACTTCCAAAAGGCTGTAGGTGATCTCACAAACAACAGAAATGAAGAAAACAAGAAAAGATACAAATGAATGAAAAGGAGGAGTGTGCTGACAAGCAAAACAAATCCAAAGGTCCACAAGTCTATGTGAAAGGTTTCTTAAGTGGACTTCTTGGACTTTCAAGCTCAGACAAACTTGAGGAGGAACTCTCTGAAACTCTGTCTTTAGATTCGTTCAAACCTGATGAAGTCAGAAAGGACAGTATTGCAGTATATAATATCCTTGGACAGTCTCACTCAATATCCTCACTAAGTGGTAAACAAACACACCACAGCAGTCACTCTTCAAACGCAAGTGAACCCTCTCTATTGCATGAATCCAAACAGGGGGCACAAGTAGATGAGGGGTTAAGAAAAGCAGAAGTTTGCAACATGAAAGAAAAAGTAGATGAAAAGGTGAAGGAGAATTTCCAGAAACCCTCAATAGATTCTTGCTCTTTAAGTAACCATGAAAGTGAGTCAGATATCTCTGACAGGGTAGTTTCTCCACCTAGTGATCTGGACAAAAGGGGATGGGTGCACAGCTTGATTGAGTCAGCTAGAAACTTAACACAAATACCAAACAGTCATACGGCCTCCAAGGATCAACAAGACAACTGCTTGAATAGATCTGAGAAAAATGAAGAAGATCTGGATCTCTTCAAAGATCATTCTCAAGTTGAGATGCCTGCTGGATCAGTCAAGAGCCCCCGAACAAACCAACCAGAAATGCAGTTCTTGTCCCTTCCGGCAACTCACCTGGTCACAGTCAAGGACGGAAAGCTGTCAGTTGGAAGTGCCTCGGTGTCTGAGGAGGAGGAGCGACGCTCTGCTGTGAGCACTTTATCTGGGGGAATTAATGGCCATGAAACAAGCGGAGGTAATACGATGGAGGAGAACATCTTTTGCAATGTACCAACAGAGGATGCGGAAGGATTCAAGGCACCCAGCGAGAGATCTGCTTCAGCCTGCAGTGGAAATGACAGTCAGAGTCAGAACAAGCCGCCTGTTGTACCTCCAAAAACAGAAAAGGCTCTACGCCGAGCCATGAAGCTCACCACACGGAGGATACAAAAAGTTGAAGCTAAATGCAAATCTGAGCATAAAGGCAAGAGCTGTGACAAAAGCATCACTCACAAGGCTGAGAGGAGGCACCACAGCACTGACAAAGTACATGACAGATCAGAACACAGGTCGCTTAGCAGTGACAGAATCAACAATAAGCAAAGCGAAAATCTGGATAGCACACTTGAGCACAAAGCACAAAGAAGCGAGAAGCATGCTAGACGCCATAGTGGTCACAAGAGTCAAAACGTAGATGATAATGATCCAAGTAAAAAAGTGCCACATACAACTAAAGATACTGGTGACTCAAAGACCCATCGCAGTAAGAAACAACCAGAAGCCTCGTCAAACCATGGGGTTAATTTGGAGAATGGCCAAATAAGTAATGACAGTGAAAGACTGGGCCGAAGCAATGAGAAATACTTTCCCAAGAAACTGGAACGTAGGACTCAAAGTCTAGATAGATTTTTAAGGGATAAGCACGAAAACCTATCGAGCAGCACTGGGAAAACTGCTGTTGAATTTCATACAACAGAAGGATCACAATACTCTACTAAAAAAGGATTACCTTTGCGCCAAAACAGCATTGAACATACTTATGCCCCAGCCACTAATCTTGTAACACAGTCCTTCCCGATCACCCAGCGGAAGGTTTTACAGGATCCTGACTCTGGAGAATACTTTCTGGTGGATATGCCTGTACAGATCAAAACTAAAACTTTCTTTGACCTGGAAACAAAAAGTTACGTGCAACTTCCAGTACAATCTCCTGAGGCTGTTGTGCAACAAGCTCCACCATTGGAGGTTATGAACACACCACCACTTATGCTGTATCATGGCTTTTTTCCAGTGCCCCTACCATCACAGACATCTGTTGTCAGGACCGGAGGATCTATGATTCCTCCTGATGACCAGGAAGACTTTAAACCTAGCAGGAAACAGATGCAGGAGAACTATTATAAAACACATAATGCAGAGGTACATTCTTACTCTGAGCCTGTGTATATATCACAAGAACATACACCTGAAGAGGAAATTGATAGTGTGAGATGAAAACATCCAGACTGAAGCATTGGATGTTTGTCCAGAGTTGGAATGCGACTGAAATCAGGGATTTGTGTTGTCTGTTTTCAGTCTGGTGTGCCATGGGAAGTGTTTCTAGTATGTATGCTGTTCTTTGTTTTATAGTGCACAAGACGTGGATTGTAAATGTTTAATTCTTATTAAAGTAAGGCCTAGTTCTATTACCGTTAAAAGCACTTGTCTATTTGTAACAGGACATTGAGATGTGCCTAATTGAAAGTAGATTTGCTTTCATAAAAATCAGAAGGAGATTATTTTGATACATCTTGTATTTGAGTTTTGGAAGTATTTAGTCAATTTTTTCACAGCAGAAAAGTATTGTAAAAATGAAGAGTTAACATAGGTGTTTTATATGCTTATAATAATATATTTGACAAATGCTGATTGCATTCTAGGTGCATTTTGGAATGAATTAGTATATTTAAATGGATTGTTGCTTCATAATAGAACCATTCCAATAAAAGCATCATCAATGAGCAATTGTTCAACTATTTCATTTTGGTGATTGCACTACCTTTTATCTGAAGAATCACATTTTGCTTAGTCTTGGGAAAGCCAGACTTTATGACTTGGAGCATAAAGTGTAGTCCTTATTGCAGATGATTCTGACAGATTTAGATAGAAATAGATGATCTGATTGACACTCTATGGCACCAACCTGTTAACAAAGCTGTAAATACAGTTCTGCACATGAATATCTATACTTAACATCTTGTACTCAACTTGTTATTAAGTGCCTCAAGCAAAACACTCGATGCCACAAAACTGGAGAACCTTGGAAAATGTGTTCTTCCTCACTTTTACTGATTGTTTTAACCTTATACTTTGGTGATTTCAATCAGCTTTAGCCATCTATGTCTGCAAAATGCACCAGATTACATCCCCCTTAGTCATTACAATGCCATTCTGCCTCCACCAAGTGGTAAACAGGAGTTCTGCAAGAGTCTTATGACCTGCTAAAACAAGTTGGGTTGTAACATTATGTAATATTTGTCACATTTGTCATGAGACATTTTTGGATAATGTTTATGAAGTAACATTTTCAAATGCTAAAAGAACTCATTAGGGGTCAAGCTTGTCTGACAAGGATGACTTACCTTTAACAGAACAAAATGTTGAATTGTTGAATTGTCAAATTGGCATGGCAAAAAAACAACAGTTTTGTAGATTTGTGGTAGCTGAACTTTAAGGGTGGAGCTTTCCAAGCCTGAAAAGACATCTTCCACACAAAGTAATGATAGTCTGTTTTATACTTATACAATATATTATCATATTTGGTTGCATGAAACAAACTTTAATTTGGTTTAGACATACAAATAGCATACAAATATCAACTAATGTTAATATTATCTAAATGTACATTTGAGGTTGGCACATGTGACCCTTTTAAATTAAAGACATTAAACATCAACAGATACATTTACATCATGTCATTCTGTATTTTAATGGCAGCCACAACTACCAGCAACCATGTCATTGTACTGTTTCAGAACAACATTTTCCTCGTCGTCAAAGTACAGGAGACTGATGGGGTGAAGCGCATCTGGCACACAGCAGGGCTTCCCCGCCTCCTGTGATAGTTTCAGTGCATTCATGATGGATCTCACAGTAGCGTGATTCGTAGCCCGTAGACCTTCTCCCAGTGGAAACGGACAGGAGCCTGTGCAACTGTATGCGTTATAACCTCTGGGAGATATTATCCACCCTGACCAGCCGATTTTAGTGAAGTCTACGTAGAGGTTTTTTCTCTGGCAAGTAGAGGTTAATGCACGCACACTCCTGCGGTTGCGCATTGTTGACTTCACTAAACTTGTTATAGGCTCGAAGAGTTTAAGGGATGTGGTGATATTTTGTCCTAAAAGAGAGTTAACAATTGCATTAAAACTTTCAAACATAAAATCTGATTTTGTCTGTGTTCATATTTGTTTATGCTACATTGTGGGGACCAAATGGAGTGGAAAACAAAATCATTATATTTACCCTGAAAAATCAGAGACTGCTCAGAGAAATGTCCAAGATGATCAAGGTATTTTGACTTAGAAATAGTATGTTTTGTGTATGTCAAACTGGTATCTACCTTATTGGTTTGTTATATTACCGGTTATGAGGGACACTACTAGTATGACATTTTATACTGGTTCTTGAGATTTTGCTGCTCATCATGCCTCCCATAAAGGTACTTTTCATACACAAGGAGTGTGTTCAAGTCAAGACACACAAGCGGTTACCATGATAATGAACAACAATAGCTTGATATCTATGTTAACTAACTTTTATTTTAGGAATTAATACAGCAGATTCTTTTAACTTGACACTATGATACATCTGTTTTTCATTTATTTACTTTGTGTATTTGTTTATGCTACATTGAGGGGACCAAATGTCCCCACAAGGATAGTAAAACCTGAAATGTTTGACTTTGTTGGGGACCGGCCTACGGTCCCCACAAGGGGGAAAAAAAGATTAAAAATAGTAAATGATGTTTATCTGAAAGTGTAAGAATGCAAACATGTTTTCTGTCAGGGGCAGGATCAGGGTTAGGGGATAGAAAATATTGTTTGGTCAGTATAAAAGTAATAGAAGTCTATGGAAAGTTCCCACAATTCACAGAAACAAACGTGTGTGTGTGTGTGTTTAACAGTAATAATTTCAGAAAAAAATTACAGTATACATTATAATAATAATGCATCCAAATATACATTTTCAACTTTGGGTACTTTTATGTCTCTGGGGTCGATTTAATTTTTCTTTTGTAAATGTTTTATTTCAAATTGATTTATTTTTGTTACATGAAGGTCACACTGTAAATGTCCTGGACATTTTTATTGTCTTTATTGTATTATGCCTTTTTGCATCTTGCCTTTTGTAAAATGCCTTTTACAAGCTTACCCTTGTCGCAGACCAAATCTTTCAGTTTTAAAATATGAAATATTCAATTACAACACATTTCCAATGCTATTTAAGATGTAATGTAAATGCATTTGTAAAGCAACACTGAACATGTCTGTGGCTTTTTAAATAAACATTACAAATAAATGACAGACCTTACCTGTATGTGACATGTATGTCCATTAAAACAAAAGTGTGAAAAATGTGTTTTAAGAGAGTTTATTTTCTTAAAGCACAAAGGGCCAAAATTGCGCGTAGTCTAGAAAACACCCATACATTATACTCATGCCTGGAGCATTTCAGTACGTTTTAATTACCTGTGTAGAAAGGTGGGTGCTGGTAGTGCTTTCGTCCATCATCTGAATATATCACCAAATATGCATTTGTTTCGTCTGACTGCCCCTTCATCCGAATGCTGGACTCAAACCAGTTACCTGAAGGTGAAGCAGTCACGACCAGGATACCATTATTTGTACCGCTGTAAAGAATCCATTTGGTCACCTGTCAATAATTTAGAAGTTATTGAGACAGCGGTACAAGCAAAGCGGTTGCACATTATTTTCTTCTACACAGTGATATTTTGTCAGTGTTGGGAAGTAACTAGTTACATGTAACTAGATTACGCAATTTAATTATAAAATAAAAGTAATTGTAATCAGTTACATTTACTGAGAATAATGTGTAATTAAATTAGTTACTTATGAAAATGTTAACAATTACAAAGGGGGTTACATTAGAATTTTTGGACACATACCCACATAAAAATTCTACTGATTTCTTTCATAAATTGACTGCTCTAAAATATGACACAGCAATATTTCAGGAGTTTAGGACTAAGGATAGGACACATGCTTATTAAATATGTTTCCAAGACATTGTTACACTCTGTCATAACTATAAATATTTGATTTCAAACTCAGTATCATAGCTCTTAAACTATTTCTTGTTATGGTTTAAATCTCTATTTAACCTCAGAGTGATCTCAAAGCAAGTCTGATTTTAGGGCGGCTGAGCTTTAAAATGTAATTATTATAATCTTAATTCAGATGATGAAGGGTTTTGAAAGAGACCGTAATCACTATTGTAAGGTTAACACTGCTTGGTTTAAATGTTTGAATGTGATTAACAGTTGAAACATTTAGAAAAGTGATCAAAAACTAATCAGGTACATTACTTTAATTAAGTAATTGAAATAGTTACACTACTTATTACATTTTAGATAGGGTAATGTGTAATCTGTAATCTATTACATCTACAAAGTAACCTTCCCAACACTGTATTCGTTCACCATTTGTGTGATGTTGAAGACCTCCCATCCTTTGGTGTAGATAGGTAATAATCTTGAGCTTATCAAGTTTCCTCGCCAAGGTTTAGGTCTGCTGTCCAGCACTTCATACAGGTCAACCTAAAACAACACATTTTGGAATAATAATAATATTCTTTTTACATGCAATTATATTCCTTAACAGTGTTGGGGGTAACACATTACAAGTAACGCGAGTTACGTAATAATATTACTTTTTTCAAGTAACTAGTAAAGTAACGCATTACTTTTTAATTTACTAGAAAATATCTGAGTTACTTTTTTTCCATTTATTGATGACAGAGCGCCGTGTGAACATGATCTTACTGTAGATCTAATCTAGACTAAATATGAATGTGTATTAATTCATCCCACTCGCAAAAAACAGATTAGTCATTCAAAATGAATTAAAACAGTGAAACTCAGAATATGACACGAACCTGCAATAATTAAATATGTTAAACAACACAAATATATCTAATCTCATTTTATTAACTGATGTGTTTGCTGCTGATCTTTGATGATCAGTTCAATCATACTAATAAGAACAAATTACTTTAGATAAACTAACAATTGTGCTTAGTTGTTGTTGTTTTATTGCTGAAGAGTGTTGAACTTCTGTGTTCTTCTGTACAGACGTGATTTACTCGTCCTTCAGTCTGAGGTTTATTCATTACACTTTTTGGTGAGAAAGACTTTTATATTTGCTATAAATATAACTTATTGTATTAAAAACAAACAATCATGCCCTGCTCATATTTTAAAAGTAGCGCGAAAGTAACGCAAAAGTAATGTAACTTATTACTTTCCATAAAAAGTAACTAAGTAACGTAATTAGTTACTTTTTTAGAGAGTAACGGAATATTGTAATGCATTACTTTTAAAAGTAACTTTCCCCAACACTGTTCCTTATTGTGTTTACTGATCTTCAAAATTCAAGTCTTCAGAAAAAGTATGTTACAAGTTGTTACAAGACAGCGAGCATATTTTTGCCAGACAGAAATATGAGGTATTATCCATAGCAAGTATAGATCACTCGAGCACTTTCTCAGCATCATCACTAGAGCGAACACTAACAGAACACTGCCAATATAACGATATTTTAGATTTACATATAACATATATTTATATTTAAAAAGTTTGTTTTTGCTATATGGGTTGCTCGAGATGAACATCAACCGCTTAAGCTTTTAAGCAAGACACTAGCTAAATTTTAAAACATATAGGTTTTCTTTCTTTCCTTTTCATGCATTTTTTAGGGAAGTCGAGTTCGAGTTTCGGGCCGGCAGGAATTGTAGGTGGGGGGAGTGAATGTACAACACTCTCTCCACCCTCAATATCATGACTGAGGTGCCCTTGAGCAAGGCACCAAACCCCCGACTGCTCCCCGGGTGCCGCAGCATTAGCTGCCCACTGCTTCGGGTATGTGTTCACTGCTGTGTGTTTGCACTTAGGACAGGTTAATTGCAGAGCACAAATTACAGATATGGGTAACCATACTTGGCCACATGTCATGTCACATCACTTTCACTTTTTAATTTAGGACAAAATGCATTCAACAAATGCACAGCTAAACAGACAAGTTTTGAGACTGGATTTAAATGTGGCTAATGTTTTAGCACATTTGATCTCTTCTGGAAGCTGGTTCCAGCTGCGGGCAGCAAACTAGCCAAAAGCGGACTCCCCTTGTTTTGTGTGAACCCTTGGTATTTCTAACGGACTCGATCCTACTGATCTGAGTGGTCTGTTAGGTTTATATTCAGTGAGCATATCTGCAATGTATTTAGGTCCTAGACCATTGAGTGATTTATAAACGAGTAAAAGTACTTTAAAATCAATCCTAAATGTAACTGGAAGCCAGTGTAAGGACCTGACGGACTGGTGTGATATGATCAGATGTTCTGGTTCTAGTCAGAATCCTGGCAGCAGCGTTCTGGATGAGCTGCAGCTGTCTAATGGTCTTCTTTGGAAGAGATCATTACAATAATCAAGTCTTGACTGTAAACAAAACATCTAATTCTTGCAATGTTTTTGAGATTATAGTATGCTGATTTAGTTACTGCTTTGACATGACTACTAAAACTAAGGTCTGTCTCCAGAATCACCTCAAGATTTCTGACTTGATTTTTAGCTGTTTGACCCCTAGAGTCAAGGTATGCATTCATCTTGAGAACTTCATCTTTGTTTCCAAATGCAATGACTTCAGTTTTCTCCTTGTTTAACTGAAGAAAGTTTTGGCACATCCAACTGTTAATTTCATCAATGCATTGGCAGAGGGAGTCAATGGGGCTATAATCATTTGGAGATACGGCTAGGTAGATCTGGGTATCATCAGCATAGCTGTGATAGGCAATTTGGTTCTTTCTCATTATCTGACTTAGTGGAGCATATACAGGCTAAACAAGAGCGGTGCAATAATTGAGCCTTGTGGGACTCCACATGTCATGGACGTCCACTTAGACTTATGCTCTCCTATACTCACATAATAACCTCTCCCTTCTAAGTATGACCTGAACCATTTGAGTGCCATCCCAGAAAGCCCGACCCAGTTTTCCAGTCTCTGTAGAAGTATGTTATGATCAACAGTGTCAAACGCAGCACTAAGATCTAGTAGTACCAGCACTGATATTTTGCCAGAATCAGAATTAAGGCAAATATAATTTATTATCTTAATAATTGCTGTCTATGTGCTGTGATGCACTCGGAAACCAGATCCAGGTATCCATTTGAATTTAAGAATTTGTTCAGCTGATTAAAAACTACCTTTTCCATAATCTTACCTATGAAAGGAAGATTTGATATTGGTCTATAGTTGCCTGTTCAGAAGGGGCTTAACAACTGCAGGTTTCAGGGAGTTTGGAAAAGTTCACTTCTAAGAGATCTGCTTCTAAACAGTTAAGCACACTTTTGAAAAAATATGTGGGAAGTGTGTCAAGATAACAGGTTGACGATTTAAGGTGCAATACTATTTTTTCCAAAATTTGGCTATCAATTTCTTCAATTTCGTTCATACTGGACACTAGAAGGCGCTCCTTCGCACAGAACATCCACAGATCCAGTCACAGAAGTAGCGAACTCTTGATCGATGCTCCAGGGATATGGATAAGTATCCTCATGTTCCGGTGGCGCTGCTGAGTTCAGTCGCCTGTGAATTAGCTCCGCTCAGAATTGTGCTTTTATGTGTGTTTCTTTACCTAGTTTTTATTTTTTTACTTCTCTTTTGATACGTGTATCGTCTGCAATGATTATGTACGACAGAAGAACACTTTTGGACATTGGACAACGCTACACTAACCTGATTCAGAACACTTTATCCGCGGATCCAGCGTGGCCATGGGAGATACTCCGGAGCAACGTGTTGAACAACGACCACCTGAACAACCGCAGGAGGCGAAGGAAACACCGCGGGAGACGCGCTGGAATACGCAACAGACTGAGGAAAAGGGCTCACAGTCCTCCTCTACCAAGTATTCTGCTCGCTAATGTCCAATCCTTGGAGAATAAGATGGACGATCTTAGAGCCAGGATTAGTTTCCAACGAGACATTAGAGACTGCAACATCTTTTGTTTGACCGAAACGTGGCTCACGCCAACGGTCCCGGACACCGCTGTAACGCCGTCTGATAACTTCTCTGTTTTACGGATGGACAGATCAGCCGAGGCCGGAAAAAACAAAGGTGGTGGAGTGTTTTCTTTATTAACAAGAAATGGTGTGACCCCAGGAATATCTCCATTCTGTCGCGTTCCTGTTCGCCTCATCTGGAGCATCTCTCCATTATCTGCCGCCCTTCTATCTGCCCCGGGAATTTACATCGATCCTCGTGTCTGCCGTTTATATTCCTCCACAAGCAGACACTAGCGTGGCTTTGTCCAATCTCCACGATGAAATCAGCGGATATATCAACAAACATCCCGACGCTGCTTGTATCATTGCTGGGGACTTTAACAAGGCCAACCTCAAGAAAGTCCTGCCGAACTTTCATCAACATATATCCTGTCCAACCAGAGGACTGAATACACTGGATCACTGCTACACTCCGCTCAATAACGCCTACAAAGCCCACTCACTGCCGGCTTTTGGCAAATCAGATCATGTCGCCATCTTTCTCACGCCGGAATACAAACAAAGGATCGCTCGCGAACCGCCGGTGGAGAGGGAAGTGACGCGTTGGTCCTCCCACTCTGAAGCTATGCTACAGGCGTCTCTTGATGACGTCGACTGGGACATGTTCCGGGCGAGTTCATCTGACGTCAGCGAATTCACGGATGTAGCAGTAAGCTTCGTAAACACGCTAACCGAGCAAGCCACTGAAACGGTAACAATAAGGACATTTACTAATCAGAAACCGTGGGTGGACAGATCAATCCGTGATGCGGTTAACCATCGCACTGCCGCATACAATGCCGGTCTGTTGTCAGGAAACATGAGCGAGTACAAGGCCTCGTGTTATGCTCTCCGGCGTGCAATACGAGCCGCTAAGCGCCGGTACAGTGAGAAAATTGAGTCACATTTCCAGCTCAATGACTCTCGACGCATGTGGCAGGGACTGAAGACCATCTGTTCCTCTGGAAATAAATCCTCCGCAGAGGTGAGAGCAGATCCGCTGCTGGCCGAAGAGCTAAACACCTTCTACGGTCGCTTTGACTGCAATGGCGGCGCAAATCTGCCGATCAGCACGTCAGGAAGCAGCAGACAGAGCAGCAATGATCATGTAATCACCTTTTCAGAGGACGACGTTCGGAGGGAACTAAGGAGAGTGAACGTCAGAAAGCAGCAGGACCTGATGGGATTACTGGCCGCGTTCTGAGGTCCTGTGCTGATCAGCTTGCTGGTTTGTTTACTTCCATATTTAATGAGTCCCTGCTACCTCTGTTGTTCCCACCTCCTTTAAAAAATCTGTCATAATCCCTGTGCCTAAGAACAGTAAACCCTCTTGCCTGAATGACTATCGTCCAGTTGCCCTCACATCGACGGTCATGAAGGTTTTTGAGAGACTTTTAAAGAAACACATTTGCTCCTCCATCCCTGCTACTTTGGACCCTCTTCAGTTTGCCTATCGGCCAAATAGGTCTACTGATGATGCCATCTCTCAGGTACTGCACTCCTCCCTCACTCACATCGACAGCAAAAATGGCAACTATGTCAGGCTGCTATTCATAGACTACAGCTCAGCTTTCAACACTATAGTCCCCACCAAGCTGGCTGTTAAACTCTCAGACCTTGGCCTAAACACTTCACTTTGTGACTGGATTCAAGATTTCCTCACCAGACCACAAGTGGTGAAAGTCGGCCAGTTCACCTCCAACTCCATCACCCTGAACATAGGAGCCCCACAGGGCTGTGTCCTGAGCCCCCTGCTATACTCTCTCTACACACGACTGCGTGTCCTCACACAGCTCCACCTCATTGTCAAATTTGCGGATGATACTGTGGTTCTGGGCCTCATAACAACGATGACGAGGCCGCATACTTGGATGAGGTGGAGAGACTTACATCATGGTGCCAGGACAACTGTCTCTCTCTGAACGTGAGCAAAACTAAGGAGCTGATCGTGGACTTCAGGAAGAGACAGCAGCGGCCCTACACTCCTCTTATGATCAGCGGGACCCCTGTGGAGAGGGTGAGTAGCTTCAAGTACCTCGGTGTAAACATCTCCGAGGACCTGACTTGGACTACACACATTCAAACACAGGTTAAGAAAGCCAGGCAAAGACTGTACCATCTGCGACAGCTGAGGAAATTCAGGGTCTCACCAGCTATCCTGAAAACTTTTATTCAGGGGCCATAGAAAGTGTTTGACTCAGTGCATCTCAGTGTGGTATAATAATGCCACAAACCAGGACTGCAAAGCTCTACAGAGAGTCGTGCGCTTAGCTGAGCGCATCTCAGGGTCTGCTCTCCCCTCTCTGCAGGACATCTACCTCAAACGCTGCAAAAGCAGAGCTGCTAAAATCCTCAAAGATTCAACTCACCCCGGCAACCATCTTTTTTGTTTACTGCCATCTGGCAGGCGCTTCAGGAGCATGATGGCAAAGACTGAAAGACTGAGGAAGAGCTTCTTCCCTCAGGCCATCAGGCTCCTAAACTCAAACTCAGTCTCATAAACACTTACAAGACCCATTTCAACTGTAAATATTCTCATCATTGCTGCTCTATGTACAATACCCTGAACAACCCGTCTGCACATCCCTCTTATTCACACTACTATTTATTAAGTCCCAGTACACTGTTTTTCTTTTTTTGTCATCTTATTGTTTTTTGCACACCTTGTTTTTTTTTGCACATCTTATTGTTTTTTGCACATCTTATTGTTTTGCACTTTTTTTATTTCATTGCACATTTTACTCTTATTTCTCTTTTTCTTACCATATGTATGCCCTTGTGTTATGTTACTATATTTATATAATTTGTATTCTTATTATTTTGCACTGTCCACTGAGCGGACCTGATTCGATTTCATTTCACTTCTAATTATACCCTGTATAACTATTATGTGACAAATAAAGAAACCTTGAACCTTGAAGTAAACAGAAGATATAAACATTGTGAATGATCAAATAAATACAATAAACACACGAATACGACTATGTATAGTTTATTTGTGTTATTCAAGCCATCTCGGGTATTTTCATAATAATTAAGTATATTTATAATCCATTGCTAATCGATGTATTAGTAGCCCATGGAGTAGTAGTCGTTTAGCTAGTTAATGGAAGGCTAGCTGTTGCCGTCAGAGCAAGTGTAATTACTGCATTCACGCGCTCCTCAGATACTCTCATTCCCCGAGTTGTGCTTTTAAGTATGAATGTGAAAACCGCACACTCGGGTTACTACAAAGATTTGTTGGACCTGTATTATTAGAGCTTTTTGAATTGAGTTCATGTGCATTTTCTCAGTCGGGAAATTATTTTGCACGTGTGGTGCCAGCGATGATGCTTCTTACGTCCGTTTGGAGAAACAAAGGACAAATATTTCAACCGATCGCTCAGGCATGGCACAGAAATGAGGCACCGAAATCTGCGTTCTGATTCGGTTTGGTACATACCGGTTACATAGGTACCGGTGCCATGTTGGTACCGGGTTTCGGTACCCAACCCTAGACATGACACAAATCCTCAAAAACACACACACTACAAGATAGTTTTACACTGTTGAGACAAATTCAAAACAATAATACAAAAACCTGTAATAAGTGTTGCTTGTGTTACTCCCCAAGCATTTTATACATTAATTTAATGTACCGTAGAGTACAGTACAGTACAGCAAACAACAACAAAAATAGCTATTCTGCCCCAGCAACCCATCGTTGGTCTGGGTCAGGCAAAAAACCTCTTCAACATCACAGGCTTCACTGGCCAGACAGCGGGGGTGAAATCCTCTCGCATGCCTGAGCCAACCCTGGCACACATCAGCTAAAATATCTGAGAATGCTTGTCTTCTTGCCCTTGTCCTTCCTCTTTCTCTTCCATGTTGTTGTTGTCCTCCTCCTCTTCCTTCGTTTCTTTCCCTACTCCTTCTCCTCCTCTGTGGTGTCCTTGACCTCTTCCTTCACATCTCTCTGGATCCATCGTTTCAAACCTGAATACCGTTTTTCTGTCACTTTGGTGCATTTCTCGAATCATCCTTACTGTAATATTTGCAAAGAAGAGTGTGCATTTCTCAAAACAATTCCTACAAACAGCACCACACACCACACAAACTTTTTCCTGCAAAAGCCTGTAACTTACTCAAAAGTAAGTATTTCTCAATGAACACATCAGCGCCATCAGAATGAATGAAAAGTCCTTGTGTCATTGTTCACAAACAAGATAGTCAAAATGCGTAGTCATGTTGTCAATATAATAGTGCACACTTAGTATTACCTGATGTAAACTAATACAACAGTTTAGTTGTGATGACAGTCACTGTACTGAAGGCTGCACTTCTTATGTATGCCATATATATATTTCAAAAGTACAAATCTATACATTACTGTATGGGCTATTAAATGAAAAGACTCGATATGATTCACAGTTATACTTCTACTTGTCATTTGACCAAAAAAAAAATATATATATACAACGTCACTGTGAAATAGAAAATAAAAAATGGGCACAAAGGCGAAAATAAAAATGAGAAAGTCTACTGTCAGATTTGGTAACTCTTGTGTTGTCCTCTGTCTATATATGCTTTCTAATTGAAAGTTGATGAGATGTACCTTTGAGCTATTTCAGAGAACTGGTTTATACAGGTTGATCTATATTCTCTTAATTAGTGAAAGTCAAGAATCACTTCAACAATTCATGGAAAATGTATAAAAGGTCTAATAGAAAATATGCTTGATAGTTTATGACAACCAGATCAACCATTTTACCATAATGACTTATACGATGAACTAATGACTCGATGTTTTGAGGGGTAAGACTATAGCACAGATAACTATTTAATACATTTTGAGCAACATGGCAATATTAACTGATGATGTAGGAAACCACAGACAAATGTACACAATTGCATCAATGCACCAAAGCAATCGTAACTTATTCAAAAAGAATGATAAACTTTAAATATGCACAAGTGACTCGATGATGTGGAGGTTGAACAAGTAGTTTTGAGAAGATCTGAGAAATGCACCAAAGCCATTGAGAAAGTCTGTAAGCTGACTTTGGCCCTTTTATCTCCATCGAAGGATCTGATTGGTGCGTGATCAATTTGGACTCCCAGTGTTTCCACTTGGGTAATTGTCTGCTAATTGAGCTCAATCTGTGCAGACTTGAGTGAACAATATTGAATACTAGTGCTTTCTAAATGACCACATGGTGCAAGCACTGAGTAATGAAGTTCACCAAATTTGACTCAAGTGTTAAAGCAGGGGAATAGTGTTTATAGTTTAGAGCAGGGGCTGGCAAGCAAGTCTTGCATCGGGCCAAAAACAAATTTCGCCACTAGAGAGCGGGCCAGACCATAGTCAAAGGATAATTTAAGAAATGAATTGATAACAAAAATGCAACTGGAATAGCCTGACAGACTGTTACAGTGTCCTTTGTAACTGGTAGTGAGCTGTTACTCAGTTAAATCCTGAATGAGGACAGTCATTAACAAAAAGCTACATTTGTGTCCTTCAGAGTGTGCTCCAACAATTTCCAATTTCCAAATTCCAAAATTTTGTTACGGATGAAAATAACAGTACGTTTTCGTCAGTTATTCTACATACATTTGCATTCTACGATGCCTTTCTTACAGATTTCTCCTCATTGGGAATGGGATACAGATGAAGCATCACTATTGCATTATTGAGAGAGCGACTGCGTGTGAACAAGTGTTGTAGTACTTGTTTAAATCATGCTTTCAGCTGAAAATATTCAGTATCTAGACTAGAAGCAACGAACAAATTTCTTGAACTGTAACGTACCGCTCATGGCCATTGCCGTCATCATATAGCCTTCATATTCTTCTGATTTGAGTGATTCTTCTCTATCAAGATAACTAAATATTAACATGTGAATTATATTACGGGTCGTTGGCATGAATTGTTCTCGTGATGGTGGTGGAGCGCTCTTGGAGCTCTGAATTAAAAAAATCCGCTTAAAATTACACCGCCCCGCACTCCGCTCACATACTGTCATGACAGAATTATTTCAGAACCAGCCGCTATCAAAATACACTGGCTGTGGGACAATTTTAATTTGGGGTGTAGTAACCCTTTAAAGCAATGGTGTATTCGGTCTTTCCCTATATAAGACATTAGTAAAAAACAAAGCAAAAAAAGAGAACTAAAATGAATATATAACATTTTAGATTTTGCTCTTAGTAATTTTAAAGTAAATTATTTTCCAAATCTTGATAAGCACTTGGGAATGACCTCGTGCTTGTCGGGCCTTGGTTTAATTAGGGCAACGTTTCA
>QVTF01006489.1:0-27311 GCA_003573665.1 Oxygymnocypris stewartii
TGAAGGGGTTTTACTATCTCGTAATTGCACAGCTTTTGATTGCAAATAGGTGTAAAATTATATGTTTATCTTAATTGCTTGTTAACTGTCCAGTTCCCCCAATAAATGTCAGTGCACACAATTGTCCAAGTGGGATTGTTTCTGTCCTTTACGAGCGTTTCTGGTCACTTTATATGTCATGATCGCAGTGAGATCTGGAGTTAAACCTCAAGCAAACTCTGCAGCATCAAGTCTTTTATCTGACTCCATGATGTTCATCTTTAGACTTGAGAAAAATGAGTGTGCAACTAATCAGCTGTTGGACTAGCATGTCACACATAGAAATAAAATGAATTAATTCCCAGAATAACACTGTACGACTTTTCCACTCTTAAATGCTAGATATCAGTGCCTTGCGGAGCTCTAATTTATCAGTATCTCTCAATTACGCAGTGTGCGTCCTTAGAGAAAATCTATCAGTTATAACAGGAGTATGTGCACTAAAAATATAGTGACGTATGGTCCACAAATCAGAGACTAGCATTGAACATGCATCAATTATAACATTCTTGTGAGACATCAGGATCAAGAAACGCACGGAAAAAAATCATCTACCAAGTGAATACATTTACACTTATATTTTAACTCATTTATGTTTTATCACTTATTTTACGATTAATGAAAAATATATTTTCATAAAGAGATTTGTACAAAGGAGTGCACATAAACTTGCATATAAATATTTCTTATCTATTTAACATATATTTTTATTAGTAAAAAACCAAATAGTATATATATATAATGTTTTTTTTTTTTTCAAAATACCACAACTTTGTCCAGGTTTAAATAAATAAATATATTTCAAGTTAATAAATAAATAAATAAATAAATAAATATGCATGCATTGTGGATTTTCAATGTGGTCTTGTGGAGAAATGTTCAAGTTTAATATAAGAACAAGAAGAAAACATGCTGGAAACCTGACTGCTTTTCCTTCACTACTGGTAAATAGAATAAAATAGAATGCATTACTTACAATTATCAAATATTATTAACTGACAATCTAATCATACGTTTTTAGGCTCACTCTGCGTGAAGCTAAACAGACTTGCTCTTGTCGTATTGATGGTGTTTCATTTGAGAGAGCAAACAGGAAATCCTTCCTCCTGTTACTTAGCAACAAGTGCAATGCTAATATTACCCCCCCCCCCCTCCCCTCCCCTGCTGAATATGGACAGTGTAAATGAGTGTGTGGGGATGAAGATGAGATGTGCCGGTGACCCCCCAAATCAGCCCTTCACTGCAATAAAACCTGATAAAAGATGAAATATTCAGATACTGACATTTTTCACTTGACTGTGTGCTCGAAGCATACACAAAATTAATGCATTAATGATTACAATAATAAATGTCATCTATTTAAAGGGTCATATTCCTCATTTGCAGTGAGAGAGACGATTGTGCACTACGACTGCTGAAAGTTTGCTCAGAAATGTTTGAAAGAACAAAATAATTAATTATACTTATTTAATTTTATTATATTATTAGTAAAAATTTAATATATTTAGTCATTAATAATTACATATTAAAAGTAAACTATAAGTTACTATTATACGTTTCTGTATTGTACAAAATATCAATTATTTTATAGTAATCATAATAATAACAAGATGAAGACAAACTGACACAAACACATACATATTAAGCATGTAATAATAGTATTATTAGGGTTATTGTACATAATTATATTAGGTATTTTATATTTTAATAAAAAATTTTTTAATATCAATTATAATAATTTTTTTAAGAAATATTAATTATTTTAATAATAATATATCACAAATTTTCACTGTCACAGACACACATATTAAGAAATTAATAACATTATTAGGGTTATAATAAATAATTCTGTTAAATATTAAATATTTATAATTTAAAAAATAATTGTAATATAAATTATAATAGTTTGATAGTTAACTAATATCAATTATTTTAAATAATAATAACATGTCAGACAAATTATGTCTCACACAAACATATTAATAAATTAATATTATTATTAGGCTCATTTTGAATAATTGTATTAACTATATATTTTTAAATCATGTACATTACATATCAGACGTTTAAAATAAGAAGTCAACAAGAAATGCAACCCATTTATGTAATCTCATCTATTTCATATTGCAATAATAAGAAAAGGCTGTATATTTTATTTATTTATTTAATGTGGTTTCATATATAAGTAATTATGACTCCAACGAGAGGTAAGTGTGACAGTCTGAGGTTTTTCTTTTAGCAAATCCTCATTTGAAGAAAGTAACTTGCACATACTGGGTCACATCTGATGAAATGCGTTCGTTACACCCCCCCAGTGTGACTCGTCCCATAATCAGGAAGAGTGCCGTGACTCAGATCACAGTCGACTATCACTGAAACCCTGCATACATGCAGAAGAAGTCTGAACAGACTGGAGATATCAGGGAAGTCTGCATCATCGCACTTACATGTAGAGATGATCTCGTCTGCACTCTTCACGGGTTAAGAGAGGGATTTCTGAGTTTGAGCTCAATCTCCAGCTGCCTAGAAAATGAGAAAATGTGTCAGAAAGCCTCAACAATAATGTAGGAGGTGATCACATGCTCTGGTGTGAGATGAGAGCTGCAGAAACGGGACGTTTGAGACCCTGCGCCTCAGCAGAAAAACTGCTCGTTTGCAGACCGTTCTGGACAGGATCATCTAAGTGACATGACACTGTCTTTTTATATTTACCTAATATTTAGAGGTGAAATATGAACCACAATGAGAAAAACTCATTCATATAATTGCATGGTAGTCCAATTGAAATTGCTCTGTACAGTTTAAAATAATATTATTAATTAAAAGTAAATAAAATATATAACAGCATTGTAATCAACAGTCGGACAGGTGAGATAAATTCACATTATGACAGTCATAATTACATGAAATTGTGCAAAACAGTGGCTTTTTACTATGAAACAATAGAAAGGTTTTAATATTTATTGCAATATTAGAGAAATATTAGAATAAATCTTGCTTATTACGAATTATTTTGGTTTGTGTTCTGAATGAAAAGACAAAATAAGCTAATCAAATAAAGTATCTTTAATATATAAAGTTTTCATTCACTGGAGTATTCAACATTTGGTGTTACCACATTATTTAACAAACATTAATAAATTAATGGAACAAAATTAATACTTATATTTAGCATTAAATTGACCAGAAGTGACAGTATAAACATTTATAATATTATATAAGATTTATATTTCAAATAAATGTTGTTCTATAATTATCTATTCATCAAAGAATCCATAAAAAAAAATAATGAAAAATAATAAAAATTTGCGCAGTAATGTAGCAACTCTTTTCAAATTGATGTTTCTTGATCATCAAATCAGCGGAAGATCGCGTGACACTGAAGATGGAGTAATGATGCTAAAAATTCATAATATATAATAAATTACATTTACAATATATTACAATAGAAAATTTAATCAAATTATTGTATTTTTAATCAAATAAATGCAGCCTTAGTGAGGATAAGAGACATTTTGAACAGTAGGCATTATTTTTTTTTTATATGTAAAAGTGATGTAATAAAAAGGAAATTATAAAATATACACTATTACTGTGCTATGCAATTACTCATCATGATATAACATCTTGTTTGCACCACCCAGCCCTACACCACCTACACTAAACCCAACAGCACATACAGTGTTATTAGTCAGTTAACATCCGACCTCTCAGCATCTGAATGATGGGTCGCTCACAGAGCCTTTAGTACTGTGTCACCTCACTCTGTCAATCTCAGTGCTTCCAGAGAGAGGCTAACAGACAGCGAACACCTCAGCAAGCCAATGTAATTACTGCTGCTGGAGGTGTATGAAAGAGCTCCATCTCTGAATCCGGGTAATTAAAGTGCCCCTGCTGCTTTTATTCAATCAGCGAGATGCCATTCCGACTTTCACAGGCAGCGATCAGAGGGGAAGGAGACTTGTACACGCTGATGTGAAACACCGCAGATGTAATTGGATGATGCTTGCGAATGGCGTGTGGTGATGACCATAATACTGACCTATGCTTTGATTGCAGGCTCATTGAAAAGAGCCAAAGATTCCAGCAGAGACACGCGTCTGAGACACTAATCAAACATCTCGATGATCCCTAGGAACAAATAAATAAATCCGCTCTTATTTGCTTCGGTCATAATCACACATGTTTGCTGCAAATGACATTGCTGTGCGGTGTGGTGTGTGTGTGTGTGTGTGTGTGTGTGTGTGTGTGTGTGTGTGTGTGTGTGTGCGCGTGTCTGTGTCTGTGTACATGTGGCAAGCGCATAATAGACCGTCAGGGACATAAACTGAGTCCTAAAAGTGTTTATCTCCTTCCTGCTCTGATTAAAGGAACAGTTCATCATCTAAACGTTACAGTTTTGTCATTTTTATGTTGCTTCAAGCGGTTTAGCTTTTTTCAACATTGATAATAATAATCAGAAATGTTTATTGAGCAGCATATTATTATGATTTCTGAAGATCATGTGACACTGAAGACTGGAGGAATGATGCTGGACATTCAGCTTTAAAATATCTTCAAATTAAAAAAACTTATTTATATTTTAAATAAAAAAAATATTTTACAATATTTCATTTTTACTGTAAATAAATGCAATCAAATAAATGCAGTCTTAGTGAGCAGAAGAGACTTCTTCCATTATCTCATCTATATCTATCTATCTATCCATCCATCTCATCATTATATCATCCATCCATCCATCGTTCCATCCATCCATCCATCGTTCCATCCATCCATCCATTGTTCCATCCATCCATCGTTCCATCCATCCATCATTCCATCCATCCATCCATCCATCATCCATCCATCCATCCATCCATCCAGTCCTATCCATCCATCCATTGTTCCATCCATCCATCGTTCCATCCATCCATCCATTGTTCCATCCATCCATCGTTCCATCCATCCATCATTCCATCCATCCATCCATCGTCCTATCCATCCATCCATCCATCCATCGTCCTATCCATCCATCTATCCATCCATCCATCCATCCATCCATCCATCCATCTATCCATCCATCTATCCACCATCGTCTATCCATCCATCTATCCATCCATCCATCCATCCATCTATCCATCCATCCATCCATCCATCGTCCTATCCATCCATCTATCCATCCATCGTTCTATCCATCCATCGTCCTATCCATCCATCGTCCTATCCATCCATCTATCCATCCATCCATCTATTGTTCTATCCATTCATCCATCCATCTATCATTCTATCCATCCATCCATCTTATTTATGAATAATGTCCAAATTTTTCTTGTAGATAAAGGAAAGTGGATATAGGCCTATTTCATTTACCATATAACATTAAAATATCCCAACACTGAAAGTAATAACTTGTTGATGCTCTGACAGATTCATTGAGCTGGGTTTTCAAACTTTTTTGCAGCCGGAGTCGTCTGTACAGGCCATGAGTGGAGATACATTTCCAGCTATGGCATCATCTGAGGAATAACCTTAATCCTTCCTACAGAATAAGGACCGGGACTTACCCAAGCGAGACTTTTCCAATATGAATGACTCCTGCGTGCGAGAGAGGGGCTGGAGGGAGAGAAGAACCCATCCTGCTCTATGCTTGTCAACTCAACATGTACAAGAGATATGTCTTCATATAATACACGACCTGGTACATTTCAGTCTGGTGACATGCATTGCTCTCCTGTTTACCCAGAATGCTGCACAGCTGACAGCGGATTCGTTTTTAAACCTAGTGAGCAGGTTAAGGTAGATATCTCATATGGACAAAGTTTATGGCATTACTGCATGCATCTTTAAGAATATGACAATCCCAGAATGCATTGTGATTGATGAACTCTGTGGAAGAAAATCCACCCAAAATAGAAATATGCTGATGACAAAGATAATTCATTCTTTACCTAAAAAATAACAATTCAAAAGTATATTAAATTTTACATTTAGATTTTTTTATATTCTAACAAAGTTAGAAAATTAAAAAAACGTATATGATCAGAAAAATATACTTAATATTCATTTAATAAAAAAAAAAATTCAGTTATCAAAACTATTATAGAATATGGAGTTGATTCAAAGAACAGGCATTTTCAACTAAAGCTAATAATAAAAAAGGGCTCTGCTTAAGCAGCGAATGTACATTTAACATCAAAGATTGATGGTTGGCTGGGATTTTGTCATGCAAATGTTTTGTGTTTAACCTGGAAATATTACAAATCTGATGTCAGTCGTGTTCAGCATATCGCAGCATGCAATTTCCCCCTAAACCAGAACTGAGCACACATAAACAGTCAGCAGATGCTGCGCATACAATGATGTTAAAAGTTTGTGAACTCTTAGGAGTTTCCTGTACTTCTAAATAAATTTGATCTATGCTGACATCAGATTTTCAGCTTCAAATCCTATTAAAAGAGACCCTAATCCTCAGAAATCAATTTTGGCAATGACAAACTTCCACAAACCTGCCCGAATAACCTTCCATAAAATATCTGAAACATCTCAAAAGATACAGTGAACTTACTTGAGAGTAAACACTGCAGTCGATATTAGGACTTGACTTCCATGTATTTTGTCTTACTGCATTTGTTTTTAAGCATAAACCAGTAATACATATAATATATACTAATGAAATCTTATGACAAGTCTTAATATCGCATGCATTATTAATTATCGCAGAATCTTATTTTAACAAAAAAACATTACTGTGAAAATACAAAGATTTAGCATATTATTGGTTTAAATATGCAGTTAGAATTATCTACTAAAATGAATAAAATAGATGAAGATCCAAACACAACGAACACTCGAAATACAGTTACAGGCAATAGCCAAAAATACATTGTATGGGTCAAAATGATCAATTTATCTTTTATACTAAAAATCATTAGGATATTAAATTATGTTCCATGAAGATATTTAGCAAATTTCTTACCGTAAATATATCAAAACTTAATTTCTGATTAGAATATGCATTGCTAAGGACTTCATTTGGACAACTTTAAAGGCGATTTTCTCAATATTTCAATTTTTTTTGCACCCTCAGATTCCAGATTTTCAAATAGTTGTATCTCAGCCAAATATTGTCCTATCATAACAAACCATACATCCATGGAAATATTAGTATCAATGAAAGATGATTTAGCTTTCAGATTATGTAGAAATCTAAATTTCGAAAAATTGACACTTAAGCCTTCTTTTGTGGTCCAGGGTCACATATGTCCTCATATGAAGACAGGGACTAAAACATGTTATTACGCATTTTGGGAGACATAAATTAATAGGGAAAAACATTACATTTTATGATTCTATGAAATATTATATAATCATTATGAAAATCGTGTCAATTATTACTCCCATTATTACACTTCTGTTTTCATTACATGTTGCCCCAAAAACTAATTAATATGCAAATTAGATTTAGTTAATGGATACATTGTATATAAAGAGAAAACACATTTATGGCCATTTTACACATTTTTCAGAATGAATTTTTTTATAAAATCATTCTGTTATAACATATTTGAGAATCATCTTTATACAAATTTTGGTTTAAAAAAAAATCCTGAAAACTAAAAATGTAAGTAATCAATTGTTTTTGCCTATTCATGTTCATGCATGTCTTTTAATTTTTTTAAGAAATTGAGTCCCGGTGTCCTCTACCGAGGATATAGCAGAACTCATGAATGAAATATTGTTTTACATCTTCATTAATACTCTGAACAATGTAAAAACACGAAAAAAACTTTTTATCCTAAAACCTTTTTCTCAGGTCTCAGGAGGGTAAAGTACAGAAACTTCTCAAACTTCAATAGGATCTTCATGACTTTTATATCGTAGGGTACAACGGGGTAAAGACACATTTTCATCTTAACCACTAGATGGCACAAAAACATGGCTTAGCACTTTCCAAAACATCCGCTTTTCAAGATGCACCTGTAAATTTGTCTGATCTCTGCAGCACAAAGTTCATTCTGTGCTTACTTGTTTTTACAAAATGTAGATTTAAGTAGAAATGACAATCGCTAAAAGTAATGCATATATTTTGAGACAAAAGTCTTCTTTATGAATTTCAGTTTTGTTTAAGATAATTAAAGAAACCTTTTATCATTTAAAAAAAAGAAAAAATGTACAAAGTACGGTATTTGGGGTAAAAAGCGCCCCTGCTGTTGGGCGCACAATAATTAACATGATAATTAATAGATCGCTGACTTTCCCATTTGTTAACATGACAAGGTTAAAGACGACAAGATTAGATTCAGATGGTAAATAGGCCTATCGTATATTTTGTTTTAGGCGCAGTGAACAGCACATTTTGTCTCAAGGTGGGCCTTTAGCCCCGTTGTACCCTTGTATAGCCTAGTGTCGGCATTTCTGTACAAACGCATAACAGAGCTTTTTATTTGTTATTATAGATAGGCTAATTACCAATGAACATGCACAGAAGCACAGGACATAACGGACAAATGACGAACATCTTCACCAGTGAGGCAACAAATAACAGTTCTCCGGTGGATTTCCAAGGATTTGCTGCATGAGCCAAAACTCAGGCCCTCGCAACAGCATATGCACAAATAATTATTACAAATATCACACCTCCCGAGGACACGCTCCAGCCAACTGCACTCCGCTGCTGATGATGAAGTTATTATGCTCGCAACTCAATTGAATGACCTCAGCAGGTCCTGGCTGATTAACAAGTACCTATGAGAGGCCGGAGAGCAACACTGAGGTATTTATAACCCGCATTCATGAGTGCAAAACACACACGAGGAGTTCGTACAGGATTGATATGCACGCTGAACTAATCTGGCCAGGCGACCGCTTCATTCAGGCCTGGATACAACGCTGTTTGTCAGGGGAAGCACGCGGTAATGTATGCAGATGTACATGGTTTGCCGATCGGCCCCTTTGGGCAATGCATTAATGATGAACACACCGGCGTGACCTCATTCTTTATGACTGGACTTTCTCATAAAGCTTCCGGATAAAGACACAGATTGACGCTAGGCTCATTTCTATTCTGCAAGCCGTCAACCAGAACGGGAAGCCGAAGATTGCATCAAATCGTGTATTCTTGCCGAAAAGTCATGGCTCCAATCTGACTCTTCCTGATTGCCCCTATCAGATGCTTATCCTCTTTCATGAATAGATATTACATTACTTGGGCGAGACCCAGAGGGATCTTTTGCAATTCCTTTTCATATTCACTTTCTTCTACAAGGCCCATTTACTTATAAATGACTGTGAAAAAGGGATCAAGGGAACTCGCGGCGCATCTGTATTCCGTGATGGAAACGCTACTTCTGCGTAACGTGACTCTATCAAAACACTTCACGGGTAGACCGGCGGCCTATTGCCTCAACGGGCCGTTAACGAGGGCAAAGTGTATGCGCCTCTCCTTGCGGGACTCGGAGCGAATCTGATCAATTTCAATCATCCTTTAATTCAACATACATGAGACAGCCATCCGTTTTCAGTCTCGTTCATCTCAATGGCTGCTGGTCGGCTGGAGCATGAGACCCAGGGAGTACACGTGACCCGCATGACTCCATCTTTGCTCATGAGCTCTGTTTTTTTTAAGAGTCAATCACCTGAGCCATGAACGTCATGAGACTAATTACTCTGGAGGAAAATGGCATCCTGGAAATGCTAATCGGCTTATGGCACCTCAAGAGTCCCAAATCTTTCACCATACTCACTGTCCTGAACTGAGATATCAAAGACAGCAGACAAGGAAACAATAAATCACAGTTTCACACAGCAGCAACAACAAGAAGTTATAGGCAAAACAGTGAAAACAAATTGTAATTATTTTTTTCAATAAATAATGTCTTAGAGACAAAAGAACTTTGAGCTTGAACTTTTCCTGAAGTCACTTTTTACACTTTAAGTGGCAACATTGGTCACATTTTTGCAATTGTTTTGCAAAGTTGCGGTGCAAATATTTTCTACACTTATAATAATAATAAATGTTTCTTGAGCAGCAAATCAGCATATTATAGTGATTTCTGAAGATCATGTGACACTGAAGACTGGAGTAATGATGCTGAAAATACAGCTTTGATCATCAGAATAAATTACATTTTACAATATATTCAAATAGAAAACCAGTTCTTTTAAATATTAGTGTTTGTACAGTCTTTCATTAAATGCAGCCCTGGTGAGCATAAGACTTTTCAAAACTAATTTTGAATAATTTTTGATCCGTAGATTTATAAAAAGAAACTCAACCGCTTGTTCACCAGCAAGACCAGCACAAACCAGTATTGAAATTCCTGCGGGTTTCAGGCTGAGAGAGACTGTTCTGCCGTTGATCTGTTGTTTAAATCATATTGCCTTTGGCATCATTAGAGAGTTTTCTAGGTCAGCGAGTATGAATGTGCTTATGCCTGCACCTCAAAACTCTCGCCTTGGAAAGATCAACAAATCCTCCACCTCGCGATTGGAAACGCACATTTGTCAACTCATCTCCTCCATTTGCTCTGTAATTACCTGTTAAAAGTGCTGCATCTGCAGAAAACACACCAATGCGAGCTGCATGAATGTGATTATTGTTACCTATCCAGTGGCATCTTTGCTATACAGCTCTTCCCTCGACTGTAAAATCTGAAGGGGTCATTAGTCATATTTTGACTTTTGTTTATTTCTCTTGCTTGGATGGATTTTTTTTCCAGTGAGTGTTTGCCTTTTCCCTGAAGGCTACCTAGAATTAGTTTGGCCAGAATGAGGAATTAGAAATATCAGCATAATTATGGATAATTATGGAGGATCTGTACTTGTGAACATGAAGGAATGACTCGCTCAGGATTCAGAAACGTCTAGGCACCAATCAGATGAAAGCGCAGCATGTGTCTCCTGTAAAGAAAAGAATGAGTCACTCCGCCGAAGCAGCACCAGACGGGATCTGCTGACCTTTTTCATCAATTCTGTGCTGGTTTTCGGGGAAAAATCTGCAGGTTTTTATGCAATTCCTTTTGAACGGTGTCAAAGTTGGGCAGAGGCTAACTAAATGAGACACTAATGACACTTGGCTTCATGTGTCCCCTCTGTCATATTTAGCACTGGAACATCTGATTCATTTAGAAGAGGATCGGTTTGTTCAGATGGTTCATGCAAACGACCCAATTCAAAAAGACAGGATTCAGCGATCCATGACTGTGACATTTTGCCTCACTTTCATAGTTATATATTCAGATGCTGCGGTTCCGTGTGTTTCCAGCGAAGTTACATAGTATTGTTTTGTTGTTGTCTAAAGAAGGGGGTGTCCCAATACTTCTGTCCATATAATGAATGTACAAGTCATTGGTGTTGTGATTAATTTTTGGCTCAAGGTCTGCATTTAAAGTCACACCAGAGGTGTTCAGCTGGGATTAGGACTTGGCTTTCTGCAGACCAGTCAAGTTCTTCCACACCGACTGAATCATCAAGATTGTAAGATGGGCAAGATGTAGCAGCAGGTTTAGACAGCTTTGAAGATGCCAGCCGCTCAGGTGAAGACAAGAGTGAACAGGGAGAGAGGGACATTGATATTCAAGAGGACTTCCCAGAATGTTGGACAGCACAAATTTTCAGAAACAAAAAATAAATTGCATCCATGGCTTATTTGCCAAAACCATTTGTCAGAAGGTGAAGGCAGCTGGGTCAGAGACAGGTTCTGGACACATGCAGGTCTCTGAGGAGTGGGCCAAAGTAAAAGTGGTACCTTCAGGGTCAACTAAAGATGCACAGCAAGTTACTGCATAAAAAATAAAAAAATCACAGACACAAAACATCAGATTATCACAGCTCAGCAGAGAACATTTTACAAAGCGAAAGACAAAACCTTAGAAACATTGACCACTGAGATGACGAGGTATCATTTCCTGACTACCAACAGAGTTTTCCGCACGGTTTACTAAATTGTCAAATCAGGAAGACCTTTCACTGATCTGCATACTGACATTGACCTGCAGGTCCTAAATGGAATAGACATGGGAAGAATTTACACTCTGATAAGTCTTGTGCAAAAATTTGTCAGCACAGCTTGTGAAATGAGAAAGACAGTGGTGGCAAGGGTCCTTGAGAGTGAAATTAAATATTTAATTCTGATAGATGAATCCACAACTATCAGCAAGAAATCTGTGCCGATCATCTATAGAAGAGCAAGCTTAGATGGAAATGAAGAGCCACTACATTTATATATTTAGATTTAGTGTAACTTGCAGCTACAAAAGCAGAGGATATTTATCAGGTACTTGTGAAAACCTCATGCACGATGGTTTCACAGAAGCTGTTCTAAAAGAACAGAGGTTCTCTGTTATGCTTGGAAGTAAAGCAGGTGTTGCAGCAAAGATTGTTCAAATGTTTCCCAATGTACTTATTTGGCACTGTATGAACCACCGCCTAGAACTTAGTTGCTGGGCTGAACCAGTTCCAGTTATTTTTTGACAAGGTCTACAGTCTTTATCATGCTTTTGCTAAAAACCGCCAGCACTTCACAAACACTTTTCAGAAGCCTCGACTGATCCAAAACCAAACTCCACTGAAAGGTGCACGTTTAGTGGTTTAGCAAATCATCTCAGCAGTGTCCCCTTTGTGCACAATCTTGCAGTCATCTATGATGCGCCTTAGAGGAGCTATCAGAGTTATCATTGTAACTTCAGGACATAAAAATGACTCTTCCTAGGGCAGATGCATGTCTCTCTCAGGTCCGTGTGTTAAAGTCTATGCCTGAAATGCGTGGTCTACATATACAGGAGGCACAAAGACGTGTGTCATTAACAAATCATATAAGGAATGACAGAGACATCAATCAGCAACTGCTAAAAGTCTAGAGAGGAGAATGGGTTTTTTGTCTGGTTATCAGAGCAAAGAACTGTATGAGACTTTTCTAAACCACATCAAAGCACTGGATCCCTCTAGCTGGCCAGAAGAGAGTGATGTTCGTTATGCTGAGAATGATGTACAGGAACTCTGCTTCCTTTTCCAGCTCCACAACAGCAAGGAAATTCAGAGAGACATGAGGGAATACACTGATAATCGCAAGACCACAGGTTAATGCTTACCTCCCAAAGAGCTGAAACCCCTCTTGCAGACGATAAACACACTGGTTGTTTCCACAGCGTGAACGTGGCTTTAGCCAGATGAACATTTTAAATAACACGGCAAGGTCAAGCTAGAGCTTCCAAGTCTTTCAGCGCTACTCTTCATTCAGTGTGTCGGGCCTCCACTAGAGGAGTTTAGACCAAGAGGTCATGGATTCAGTGAAGTCACTGCTTAGCTGACAATGCAGGGCATGGATAAGAAAATCTGAGCAACAAGGTCATAGCTATGAACCATTGTGGAAACTATTATGATATAGTGTATGTTAACGCAATCGTTCACCCAAAACTAAAGTTATCATCATTTAGTAACCCTCAAGTTGTTTCAAACCAGTATGAATTTCTTCATTCTGTTGAATGCAAAACAAGATTTCCTGAAAAATGTAGTTAACCAATCAGTTGCTGGTCGTCAAAGACTTCCATTGTCAATTAATTAATTATTATTAATAAATGTCATGATTGTCTTAAAAATTACATGCTTAAGACGCGTTTTGTTTTGATGGTTAATATAATAAAGCATATTTTATCAAATAAAAATGTGTTTAAAAATTAGACCCGTTTTGTAACCATTGTGTAAGTTTAGCTACAGGCCAAATATATATACAGTATATATATATATATATATATATATAGTTGGCCTTATATAACATTATATTATATATATATATATATATATATATATATACACAGTATAGTAAATGGTCTGTTTAATATATTATGTAAATGTATTTAATGTATTTTTTATTCATACACACACATAGACAGACAGACATATAGATAAATAGAGAGTTAGATAGATGCAATCAAAACTATTCAACCCCCTGACCTGCAAGACATTGTGTTGCAGTTAACAAAATTGGATAAAAACACTTACTAAGGCATCATATTATTATTATAGAAATAATATTATTACATATTTGAGTGATTCTAATATGTAAAGTTGATGAAAAAAAAAAAACATTCCAACTGGCTCTAAGTATTCATGTACACGATTATCCAGTCTCCAAAAGTCACATTTAGTTGAGAATCTTATATTCTTCATAACCTCCAGTAGATGCTTCCTCAACGCCCTCTGCAATCTTGACCCATTCCTCGCTTGAAAAAGCATTCAGTTCACTGCTATCTTAGGGTCAAATTTAACTTCTTCAAATTCCACAAAATACTTTAAATGAGATGTATTTTGGAGACTGAACTCAAGAACATTCTACGACCGATCCCTGAAACAAACGTCAGTGGATTTGGATGCATACTTTGGGATGGCTGTCCTTTAGGAAGGTCCAATGACCATCAGCTTCTGTCTATTCACTGCAGGCATTACAATCTTTGACCTGATACATCAAATAATTCCTGATGTCTTTCATACAGTCAAGATTTCCACTTCCTGCAACAGCAACCCCCCCCATAACAAGGCTGGTCCACCTCCATGTTTGACCAAGGAGATCGTGTTCTTCTGCTCATTAGCTTTGCCTTTTTTGACCCAGGCATACCGCTGATCCATTTGTCAAGAAAGTTTGGTCTCATAACTCCATAAAACATTCTTCCATAACTCCGAAGGTCCATACAAATCATTTTCCAGCTGGCCTTTTATGTTCTTCTTGGTCAATAGCGGCGGTTGTGAAAGCCATGCTTGTTCAGTGTCTTTCTTATACTCTGCACTGAAATATTTTCAACCTTTCACCAGTCTTTTGGCAGTATATGGAGGGTTTTTCTCATCTAATCAAACATCCCTGTGATTATACTGTGCTTTTCTTCAACACCCTGGGAAGTTTTCTGGTTTTCTGTGGGACGATACATTTTAAACGTATTAATGATGTTGCCAGCTGTGTCTCAGAAATGTTCTTGTAGCTGTACCCTTTCTGGTGGAATTCAAAGTCTACTTCTCTATAGCTTTTGTGACAGCTCTGTTGACTTGGCCATAATTGCTACTCAATTTTAGCACATGCATGGGCTAAACTTATACACGTGACATTGGACCACAAAACCAGTCTTAAGTGTCAATTTTTCTAAATTGAGATGTATACATCAACTGAAAGATGAATAAATATGCTTTCCATTGATGCATGGTTTGTTATGATGGCACAATATTTGGCCGATATACTTGAAAATCTGGAATCTGAAGGTGCAAAAAATTAAATTATTGAGAAAATCACCTTTAATGTTGTCCAAATTAAGTGCTTAATGCATATTACCAATCGAAAAAGAAATGTTGATATATTTACGGTAAGACATTTACAAAAGATCTTCATGGAACACGATCTTTACTTAATACTCTAATGATTTGTGGCATAAAATAAAAATGTATAATTTTGACCCATACAATGTATTTTTGGCTATTGCTACAAATATACCCCAGCGACTTAAGACTGGTTTTGTGCTCCAGGGTCACATATGTGCTTAAGCTAATTAAGTATTATTACAGATTTTTCTAAACGTTGTTTTTACACAATTTGTACCCTGCTACTAGTAAGTAACTTAAAACAGCAATGTTGAATAATTATGACATAGCTGATTTACTCAATCCTATTTCACATTTAAAATGCCACTAAACTGTTACACATGTAAAAAAAACTGTAATAAAAAACACTATGGATATCCAGAAAACCTTACATTTGTAAATATTAAATTAGTCTGAATAATTTTGATTGCAGCTGTGTGTATATGTAAATTGCCTGGCATGTGATCGTTTTAATGTGGTTTCCCCCACACATGGTAAAACGTGTTAAATTAAGCTTAGAGCCCTTCATTCTTATTAGCAGCTTAAAGCATCATTACACTGGCCAAGATATTTAAAGATCAGGGCTGCGTTTCTCAAAGCATTGTGAGCTAAGTTGATCATAGAGATCGTGTGTGGCAATGTTTCTACTTAGGTAAACAATGCATTTGGGAAATGCAGCCCTGATCTTTAAATATCTTGGCCAGTGTAATGCAGCCCAGGCATGTAAGGGATGTGCAGAACCGTATGAATAATGGGCGTCCCAGCTCTTTTTGAGGGCGCAGATTCCTCGTAGGTCTGCCAGTGACTCGGCACATTTAATTGGCATTCTGCCCATGTGAGGGATGCTGGGAGATTCACCTTGCTGTGCCAAGGCATGTGTGGCAAACAGAGGAAGAAAACAAAACGAAGACAAAAAGCACACAAGGGAGAGCAAACTGGAAAACATGAGAAATGTGAGGATCACCTGCTTACAGCGGGCTGCGTGTCAACTCATTATCAGCCGCTGGCATCGGGAGATTCCTGAAGTAAAACTTCAACTTGACAGGACCGCTGAAGTGCAGAGATAGGGTACATGTTATTTAATGAACATTACGAAAATTAAAGGAAATTTCCATTTTAGCATTTTTGCAAACATTATGGAAACATTATTTTAAAGTTCTCTGAACATTCTGAAATAAAAATGTCCAACTAAAATGCTTCAGAATATAAATGTTTTCATGCTGATGTTTTCAGAACAATATTACTAATACACCGCAAAACAAATGGCTTATCTAAACAAAACAAAGTGCATGCATTTTTTCTTAGCAACACTTGAATGTGATTAAGTTTAATAATAATAAAATGTAATACAAAAGAATATGGATTGAATTCAGAAGCTTTATCAAAACTGGAGTAGATCATGTCCATCAATACCCCCAAAGCTTGCACAGTCCTCTACATCAACATTTAATTCACTAAAGTCAGGCAGTTGTGACTTAAATGCTGTTCATGTCATAATCTGCTGGGAGCAAGGAGCATGCAGGAGATGAGGAGAACAATTCTCAAGCCTTTTAATGGAGATTCCAGGGAACAGACAAACACCAAATGACGATTAAGACCGGACAGAGGGGGGAAAACTAGATAATTAGGGAAACACGGCTGGGGTCAAACAAACTAATAATGAACCGGAAAAACCCAATAAGGGCATGGAAACACTGGGAACACGTGGAAACACAAGATACTGGGACACAAGTTTGAAGATTGTGTTAGCTTACGTGTGTAAACAGTGCTTCTAACACTTGTTTCTGCATCTTCTTCGTCTGGTTTCGGATCCAGAAATTCTGTACTATTTCAGAAGATAATAATAGTGCCCCCTTTGCTGTGTAACAGTGAAAATATGGATGGCTCAAAAATGATATCAATGGTTGGGAAAGAGTTAAAGAACAGATAACTTTGAATGCACATTGTGTTAACGTTACTAGAAGAGCGTTTGTGCTTTGATGAACATTCTGGCAAGGTTGTCTCAATGTTGTGAGAACGTTCCCTGCTAGCTGGGATTGAGCTTCTGTACACTGCACGACTCCAGACATCAATCTGTGTCAGGACAGAGGAAGGGCCAGAAACAGCACCAGATCCCACACGTTCAGAGCTTCAGCAAATTCACAAAGGCGAACGGCTTCCTCTCGCTGAAGAAAAGCAATTAGTCAAAGCCTGAGAGCAATCTCACGCTCAGCAGGTGAGCGGCACACACAAGCAGCAACGGGAACATATCTGAGAGAGAGAGAGAGAGAGAGAGAGAGACGCTGCCTTCAAGTCATGAGCGCCGCCGTGATGTTGTAATACCAGCGGGAAACTTGGGATTTTCCAATTAAAGAATCATGGTGGAAGCAAATCACTGTTGCTGCTTTTATTTACAGTTTTCCTTCCCTTGCTGAATCATGTACGTTGAGAGATGATGAGATGAATGGGAATGTTAACAGATTGCTTAAACACTGAGACAAAGTATTTTACATGTGCATCATTTGTTTTGTTGTGCTAGAGCTACAAATCTTTGTATCTTTGTCAGGAAGCAAAAAATACATGAATAATTGGAATCCACCTCTTGAAATTTCTCAAGAGTATGGAAGCCATTCTGCCACTGAATAACAAATAAAACAAGTTAATTGCGACTTTTTATCTCACAATTCAGACTTTTTCTTATAATTGGAAGTTGAAATCTCACAAATTTGCCTTTTTTTTTAGTATTGTGAGATATAAAGTCAGAATTGAGAGAAACGCACAATTGCGAGACAAATATATTTGCAAGATATTTACTCTCATAATTTCGAGTTTATATCTCACGATTCTAACTTTTTTTTGCAATTCTGATAATTCGATTCTAAAGTCAAATTTCGAGGAATAAAATAAAATTCGTCCAATTTGCGAGTGCAATTTAGATCTCACACTTCTGACTTAACTTGCAATTGTATGTTATAAAGACAGAATTGCGAGATGTAGACTCGCAATTATGAGAAAAACGTCCAAATTGTTGATATAAAACGTCACAATTACCTTGTTTTATTTCTTATTGATTTGTGGAAACGGGCTTCCATACAAGAGGATCCGAAGGCAAGAGGAGAGAAATAAATTAAAAGAGGAAGTAGAAGAAAAATCGAAGGAGAGATTGGAAAATACAGTGAACAAAAAGAGACATGGCTAAAAGAAATTGGGACTGAAGCAAAAACATAAAAAGAAAACAACAGAAAGAAGAGGAGGATTTGAGGTTATAAAGTGGTTTTCACAAAAGAATACGTCACATACAGAGGTGCTTTTCACTGATTTATGATGTCAAAATAAAAGTACAAATAATCTGACAAAACATGAATTGATACAAGGACAAGAGATTAAAAAATCAGCTGATAGAGATGCAGACAGATTCTCACCAACACAAATGATACACATGAACTCACAAACACCCATATCATCTCCAGCACACTGCAGAGAGAAACCTGGCACTGAAGGGATTCAGGCCAGGATCAGGCCGAGACCTGAAGCATCTACTCAAACATCCTCTCCAGAATAAAGACAGATTTCTTAAGAGCAAGGCTGACGACACATTCATGGGCCTGAATGCACAAAGAGCGCATTTAAAATCTCTTCTGCTCACAAAGGCTGCATTTATTTAATAACAAATACAATAAAATCAGCAATATTGTGAAATATTATTACAATTCAAGGCAACAGTATAGTGTTTGAATATTTAAGATAATGTAATTTAATACTGTGATGCAAAGCTGAATTTTCAGAGAAATATGATCCTTCAGAAATCACTCTAATCGGCTGATTTGATGCATAAGAAACATTCATAATCAATGTTGAAAACGGTTGTTCTGTGACATATCTTTATGGAAACTTTAATATTTTTTAAAGAACTCTATGATAATAGAAAGTCCAAAAGAACAGCATTTATTTGAAACTGAAAGCTTTTGTAATACTACCAATTTAGTGTGTCTTTCATTTCTAAACTCACACCACTGCTTGAGGCAAGGTTGCAGACAAACACGTCGCAATTTGGTGCTGCTAATGCCACTAAAATTACACGCTGCATGTCGTTTTTTCGTTTAAATAACAGACTTCAAAAGCAGCCTCCCCTTTTAAATCTCTCACACACCGTATCAGACATCAGTCAGAAACAAAACATTCACAACCCATTAGGTAAAGACACGTTCACCTCTCGACTTTAGCTGGGAATAATACACCATGAAGAGATGCTTCAGAAAGCTCCTGTAAGCCTGTGTGTCAATAACATTGACTTCCCAAACAGAGAAAGTCAAGCAGAGATGCGGGGTAATGATTTGCGATGCTTACCTAACAGACGGAGAGATCCAGCTCTGGTTTCGCTCTTCATGCTGTGCCGCTTGACAGATGAGTTTAATAAAGAGGATTGTGGGTAATGACCCAATGGAGCCCCCAATCTAACAGGTGTTACGGGAGAAAGGTGTAATGCAGAGAAGGCCGTGCGGGTCAAGATCGGGCGCGCTGAAAGATGAGCATTCAGTCCACTCCTCACAGACAGTCACGCTACCCTCAGCCTATATGTCAAGCACATAAGACAAGATGGGGACAAGGGATCGATAGTCAGGAATTAATGGATACGGTGTCATTTATTGATTATTGGAACATGTTTGACAAGAAAATACTATTACCTTGCTTCTTCAAAATGTCATGTTTAATTCAATGTTACTTGAAGTTTCTTTGCTATTAATTGTAACTGTAATTCAGTCATGTGCAGTGGTACTCTCATGAATGTGCAGTGGAGACTGACCTGAAAGAGAAGACATTTTTGAATTAAGTCATAATTTTTGTATTTTTTGCGCACAAAAAGTATTCTCGCAGCTTCATAGAATTACGGTTGAACCACTGATGTCACATGAACTATTTTAATCGATGTCATTACTACCTTTCTGGGTCTTGAATGTGTCAGTTGTGTTGCTGTCTATGCAGGGTCAGAAAGCTCTCGGATTTCATCAAAAATATCCTTTATTGGTGTTCTGAAGATGAAAGAAAGTCTTACAGGTTTGGAACAACACATGAGGGTAAGTAATTAGTGACAGATTTAAATTTTTTGGGAGAACGATCCCTTACTAAGAACAAAAAAATAATTTACGTTTTTGAAAAGTTTTGCATACAGACCACAACGTCATCAAAACGATGCCCATTCACACGTATCTGCAAAATGAGTAAGAATGCTGTGTTGTGCATGCCAGGCCAGTATATGGAGCCCGGAAACGTATGCATTCCTATAGACTGAACACATAATACACGTGCATATCGTTTTCAAAAACCCATTTTTGCAATCCCATTTTTTGCAACTATTTTGCAAGCTGTTTTCAAAAGTTAGCATTTTTAGGCCCCAAAATGCTGCTGTCGCGCAAATGAATGACCATAAAAGTTTTCAGTTTTTAGTGGAAAATGGTGTTGCGTGTAAACAGATCTGACATCACAAACCTTGAAATCGGTAAATCTTTGAATTTGACAAGTTTACACGTTCGGACACATTGGGCATTTTCATATTGCTTTCTGTTTCTGTCACATCACTGGAAGCTTTTAGTGCTAATGCAGAGTAATGAAAAGCAAAGGACGCACATATGGCGTGCGGTTTTATTGTGCTGCCATACAGAATGCAGGTAAAATGTATTATGGTTGTATAAGCCTGTCACTTCCTAAACCACCTAAATGAGTCGAGGTTTAGAGAGGTTAAAGAAGCTGTTTGGCTTGTCATGCATTGAGTCAGCTCGGTGGATTTGAAGCATTGCTACTGTTAAACTCAGAGTTTCCTACAGCAGACAGGACTGACACTAAGAGCTCCTTCTGTTTGAGCCAGGCCTCTCACACTCAATACACCACACTCTCTTCTTCACTCGTTTTAATGCTTATTGACAACGTGTGCATTGGAGCTCAGGTGGACAACAGACAGAAGCTGAACTTTAAAAAACAAACTTATGGTCCGTGGGCTCTGGAGCCTTTTCAAAACCGACACTGGGAAGGACAGTAATCGATTCATCATTACGTCAGACGTATTAGCCATTCTCTTTCCCTTCCACTGTACTCAACGCCGCTCCTGAAAAACAGCCTTCTCTCTTTCTCTCCAGCCTGTGAGGTGGAAGAGACAGTTATGACAGGCAATAAAGCTCCTTGAATAAGGGTTTCCTACAGAAACAGAAAAACACTGTATGGAAACGTCACCCGAGGCTCCGTGAATGAAGCTATGACAGACCTCAAAGTGCAATATCTGACATGTCATTTCTGGTCGGCATCTTGCTATTCAGAATTAGCTGTTTAATAATGTCATCTGGCATTATATTTTAAATCCTGGAAAAATAAAAACAGTGTAGAGCTGTATTCATGTAATTTGAGAATGACTGGCAACATTCATAACTCTGAAATTAATTTTGATTTTGAAATTGATTTTGTTACTGATGACGGCAAAATATTTCTGTAAATGTAGAACATTTGCACTATAAAATATATCAACATTTAAAAGTTTGAGGTCAGCAAGATTTTGTATTTATTTAAAGATTTAACTTTTATTCAGCAAGGATCCATTAAATTGATGGAAAAATGTGTATAGCCACAAAATTATGAAGCTGCACAAATATTTTCACCAATAGTAATAATAATAAATGTTTCTTGAGCATCAAATCAGTATATATAGTGATTTCTGAAGATCATGTGACACTGAAGACTGGAGGAATGATGCTGAAAATACAGCGCTGCATCACAGAAATAAATTACATTTCTAAATATATTCACATAGAAACAGTTATTTTAAATTGTTAATATTTAAAAATATTACTGTTTTTATCTCTTAAAAACACACTGACTTCAAACTGTTGAACAGTAGTGTACAGTACATGGCAAAACAATGTAACAATGTAGTATTTTGTCTTGTTTTACAGTAGGAGAAAAACTTGAAATATTTTAAAACAAGAAATTTTTGCAGTAAAATTGTGTAATATTTAACAAAGATATTATTTAGCCATGATAATTTGCTAGATTTGTGAAGTACAAAAATGGTCATTAAAGAAAACAGCTTTACATTATGAGTTCAATGAGGACGTGAACAGTTTTAGTCATAAACTCATATTTATGGTAATTCTGACATGATGTGAGCGCAGCATATGGTAACGGTGAACTCATAAAATCAATGAATTGATCTGAACACATGGTGAAATCCACTTACAAGAGGATTCGCTCTTAAGACCGCCGGCTTTAGCTGGTCTCGGTGGTTTTTACATCTGTTCAAACTCTCCAGTTCCTGGAAACCATCCAATCACGCAGTGCAAACATATCAAGCACATTAAAAATCATCTCTCAGTCTCCATATGGTTTTACTGCATCAGTCATTATTGCTTCAAGAAGCACGGATGGGATTTTGATGATCCTGTGAGATCTCAACCCTGCTGAAGAGAAATGAGTGGCATGCTGGTCCAGGCTGGTTCATGCTGGTCCAGCTCAAGAGGTCGGGGTTTAGCGTTTAACCTTGGCCTGCTGTATCTACATGAGCTGGGGGCAAAAGCAGCTGTGCAAGCAACTTAGAAATGCTAATATTTCTTTACATTATAGCAGATTTACTATTATAAAATATACTTTGCCCAGTCAGTAGATTCTGTCCTCTGGCCTTGACGTTCTCAAACACCAAAAACCCAAAGAATACACACTCGCACGCAGGCTTTCTGCTCTATCGTCTCCTGTTTGATGTACTCCGAGGGAAATCGTATTCCCTCGCTGGGTTTGTTTGCTTTGTTCAATGTGTCTGTCATGGCAGCAAATAATAAAAAGAACATAAGAAACCATTTGGAGTGTTTCTCCTGCCGAGATCAATAAAAGCATTTCATCCTGCGGAATTGTGCCGAAGCCCTTCTGGTTCCTCGAGGTGTAAGCGCCAGCTGAAATAACTAGCAATAATACGAGTCCTCCGGCTTTCGGATGCCAAATCTTCTGACATCAAAGCACCGCCGTAATGAAGAGGAGAACAAGAGCTCTTCCCTGTTTATGACCAAGATAGAGCGGATCAAAACACAAACTATATTAACATCACTGATGAAAATGTGAGCGCCGCTCGTCCATGCCAGACTTCTAAGGGGACTGCCAAAATAAAAAGAGTCCAACCTCAAGTCTATGTCCCTACATAGGGCTCTGCTGAACACTAGGATCTGGTATAAGGTGCTAGAGGAAACCAAACAAGTCCAAGAGAATATCTGGCTGCTGTTTATTCCATGAAAAGAGATCCCAAATGCCATTGGGCACATTTTACTTTTAGTTTAAAAAATCATGACAGTCCACCCCTAGCTTGAACCTTCAGTGTGACATAAGCAGATTGCACAAAACTGCACAAATGATATTGCTAAAGTGTAAAATAGTTCCCCATGCGAATGTGTTCTTTTATGCTACATTTCGATTTGCTTGGTTTTGATGGTCTTTTTGCACATGTAAGATTTGTTATTTGGATTTAATTCAAACTACACACATTCATATCCTTCAACAGTCAAGCATTTTATGTTAGAAAAATGACACTTGGCACAAAAATATTCTGTTTCAACTAATCTAATTAGCTTGTCATAAGTATGATTGCTTTGTTTTTAATTGGTACTTGCCATTGCTTAAATTAAAATCAAGACTCGTCCACTCAAAACAGCATTCCAACTGATTAATTCATGTTTCAACACAGCCTGTGACTTTATATTTGTTCACTAAGCGAATCGCACTCATTCAAGCACAAAATAACTCTTTGTTTCTCATGTATAGAGTGACAGAGCTCTGGTGCTGGTTCAGTACAGCATCACCTGCCAGCGTCCATGACCTCTGCCTGCCCTTCCACAGACTCTCATCCCAAGATCACACAGTGGGAGAAATGAAAAAGTGCATCATCCATCCGTGAAAAAGCCTCAGGTTTTGACGTGTCATATGCCTACAGTTCCCAGGAGCCACAGTGGTGTGTGTTCTGCTTCAGGGAGCCCTGGATGCCTACAGGAGCTGCAGGAATATGAATTTTCATGAGCGAGGTCAGGAAGAGGGATGAAGGAACGGAATGAAGAGGAAAAAGGATTTCTTTTCACACTAAAATGTTTTCGTCCTCCAAAAAAAACTATATATATATATACACACACACACATACACACACACATACACAGTTGAAGTCAAAACTTTACATACACCTTGCAGAATCTGCAAAATGTTGATTATTTTACCCAGTAAGGTGATCATGCAAAATGCACAAAGGTGTATGTAAAATTTGGACTTCAACTTTATATACAGTATACACACACACATACATACATATAATATATAAAAGGTTTTTATATATATATATATATATATATATATATATATATATATATATATATATATATATATATAAAATAATTTTGTAATCATTACATTTTTATATATTCATATTTAATACTTTTCCCATGCATTTTTATATACTATATGTGTATGTATATGTTTATATACACACACACACACACACACACACACACACACCACACTCTAAAAATAAATGCTGGGTTAAATACAACCATCCAGCGCTGGGTAAAATATGGACAAATCCAGCTATTGGGTTGTTTTGACCCAACCGCCCAACTATCGGTTTGAACAAAAAAATGGGCCTTTTTATATAAGAATTACATTTGTAATATAATGATAAAAATAATAATAGATGATCTAAAAGCTACATTTTTTTTAAATAATTATAGCAAAACAATCAGTTGGGGAATCATGGGACAAATGTCTTAATTTCAGTGTGCTTTAGCCATTGTTTTTACTTTCTTGAAATGTACTTTCCCTGAATTACTTTAATTTACAAAAATGTTTGTAAATCAATACTTTCAGTCTTAGTTTTATTCAATAATCTCTGAGGAGAGAGTTTACAAGTGCAGAGAAAAACTTTGTATGCAAAGCCTGGCACACCGGCAATAAACTGTCGCCTGATATTAGGGATGTGATGGGGATTTGGCAGAATGTTGGAAAGCAGTTAACAAGCAGCACCACAGAGACCTTTAAAAACAAAGGACAGGCGATGTGAGAGCACAACAAACCGCAAGCGCTCATGGCTAACTACAGAGCTGGCACACTGTAATCAGCAATGGCCAAACGGGTTCTGCATGCATTAGCTTAAGCACAGTGCACCAAATCTACTTCAATATACAAAGTGAACAGTGCTATGCTAAACGTGTCCTATACACATGCTGAAGGATAGCAAAGGTCAGCGGTGACCTGAAGCCTGAAGATTTTGTGGACTTCCTCCTGGGCTTGGACTATTCACTGAGCACAAAATGTGAAGTCAGACGTGTGAATGCGGCAGGTTATGTCCCCGATGACCTAAGCACTAGATGCGCATGAGGTCATATTAGCGCACAAGCTAATGGAGTAACTCACGTGTTTGCAGCTCAATCCGTGCTCTCACTGCTGCTTCAGCTCTTGGCCTCACAGTCCATTTGGCTTTGCTCCTGATTCTGTTAATTGCTCCCTCAGATAGACATTTTAAATAATGCGTTGTGGGAACCTGAGAGAGACAGCACACAGAAAAGCCCTCTGATAGATAGATAAATCAAGAGACTGATAGATGAATGACGGATAGATGACAGTGATGGACGGATGGATGGAATACAGTGATGGACGGATGGATGAATGACAGACGACAATGATTAGACGGATGGATGACAGTGATTGGACGGATGAATGATGACAGTGATTGGTCAGACAGACGGACAGACGTATGGATGGATGGCAGTGATGGGATGGAATATAGTGATGGATGGATGACACTGATGGATGGTTGCATGGATGACACTGATGGAATATAGATGATGACACTTATGGATGGATGCATGGATGAAATATAGTGATAGATGGATGATGACACTGATGGATGGATGCGTGGATGGATGGATGACACTGATGGATGGATGGATGGTAGGAATATAGTGATAGATGGATGGATGCATGGATGGAATATAGTGGTAGATGGATGATGACACTGATGGATGGATGCATGGATGACACTGATGGACGGATGGATTATAGTGATGGATGGATGGATGGATGGCATATGATGGATGAATGGATGCATGGATGGATATGTGATGGATGGATGGATGCCACTAATGGATGGATGGATGGAATATAGCGATGGATGGATGGATGTCACTGATGGATGGAATATAGCGATGGATGGATGGATGTCACTGATGGACGGAATATAGCGATGGATGGATGGATGCCACTGATGGATGGAATATAGTGATGGATGGATGGAATATGTGATGGATGGATGCATGGATGGATGGATGGAATATAGTGATGGATGGATGAATGATAGACAATAAAAGCTTTTAGCTCAATTTAACCAAAGTTAGGCTTGCTTTAGTTTTGCCTACTTTTCACAATCCAATCCAATTAATTTTATCCGAAGCAATGTTGAAATGATGAATTCCTGAAGAGGAGGTCACCCTGCATTTTTATAGAACAGAAAATAAATGACACAAAAATGGCAAATTTGGTGTGATGCCATGCAGTGTCAGTAATATTAGAGCATGTGACTTCCAGAGATTGGTTGTGTTCATTGCAGCAGGAATGTAATGTGGCTGAGTTTGTCAGCGTCTCCACTGCATTATTCACAACACAGCACACTGATCTGCTCAGAATTCAGCGCACCTCTGCTGGCATAACCATAAGACCTTCCACTGCATATGGACGAGCTGTGATTAATCATATTTGGATGGGGACATTTGTAGCAGACAAAAAAAAAAAGTGATCAACACTTTTCATTAAGCTGCAGCCAAAAATATTTTTCTGTCTGTCAGAGTTCAGGACAGAGTTTTCTCATTTATGCTGCTAAGATTTGCGTTACATGACCTGTTTGAGAAAGCACAGGAATCTACACTAGAGAAAACTCATTATTTCATGAAATCATATCTTTAGAGGAGCTAAAA